>BRDA01000616.1:44361-64380 GCA_036984385.1 Crenuchus spilurus
CTTGGATGTTGTTTTCATTTAAGACATGGGCAAAAGTGTCATGCTTTTAGTTTTCTTAATGTTCTTTAAGTATTAATACATGAAAAACAAAGTTACATTTGTCTTTCTTTTTTATGCTGATCCGAAAAATGATCCGATCCGTGACTCAGAAACCGTGAAACGAGCCGATCCGTGAGATTTGTGATCCGTTACACACCTAATATTTATATTACAGAAACAGCAAACATGAGAAAAAAGTACCTGAATGCTCCATAAAGAGGTCTGTACCAGCAGACAAAGGAACAGGGAGTGAAGAGCATGAACCACAGCATGGCCAGGCCAAAGTCCACACCACGATTTGCATCCACACAGAACCACGCCAAGCAGCCAAATATGTTCAGAAACAGTGTCCCCGTGTGGACTGCAGGGGAACAACACAAACATGAGTCTTTTTGAGCATTTCTGTTTTAAATGAACAATTTTCTAATTATTACCAATAAAAAATAAACATAATAATAATAATAACCATCCAATAAAGCCTCATCTCTGCACAGCCGTAGCAGTTTATTAATCCTTCTGTCCTTATGAGTAAATTACACATAATACAACATGCCCAGAAGTAACAGATAATTCCATTATTAAGCACAGGTGGAATTAACCAGCAAACGCCTGCAGGATGCTCTAGTAATACAGCCAAAATGCATGCCTGTTCCTCTGCTGAAGACGCTTAGCTGTATTACACAAATCTGATCATAGACACAGCTGAGGGGGATCCGGCATGTTGTTCATTCTTAACCCTATAAAGCCAAGTACATCATATTTGATACACAGTTGTGATGATAAAAAGTATATTATATCATTTATTTTATGAATTGTTTGAAAATTATTTGAAAATCAGATACATGCCGCCCTCAGTGGATTGGCCGTGCACCAAAGGATACATGCAGGTCTGAAGGCTGATACTATTTGATTGGAAGAAGTTTGGAACATGTCAAATGTGCATTTCAGTGTTTTTAATAGCTGTCTAGAACCCAACGCACTTCACTGTTATAATGTTCAAATATTAAACTGTGTTCATTTAATGTAAGCTGTGAGTAAAAGCTGGTTTTAATTTTTCTTAACACTACAAATATCGACTTTATGGTAAATATCAGTCCAAAATATTGGTTATTGGTGTCCTTGATTACTAATAATTGGTATCGGCATATAGGTCAAGCTCTAGTACTTGGTATTTGCTGATATCCTGATGGCAAGTACTGGAATCTTTATCAGAAGACAAAATGTGGATCATTTCATCTGTACAACATGTCTTTACTGATCAAACATAGGGTAAAGGAGGAAAATGGCAAAAATAAATAAAAAGTAAGCAAAAATAAAAGTATGGGTAAAACCTAGAAACTGTGTTACTCCTGCAGCTCAGACATCACTGATCTACAGCACAAAGCCTGAACTTGAGCTTGTTTGTAGAGAATCTGCGAATAAATGTCTGACTTCTCATGGGTCCTATTCATTCACTTCAAATAGACATTAATCCGGGTGTGCATTAAAAGGGATTTTCCACAGAGAGCTGCCTTTGTGCCAGTGACGAGCTCAGCTTAAGCTATGTCTGTGCAGCCATTCCTTTGTCTGGCTAATTAGGAATTGAGAAATGCATTATTTACTACAAAGGTCATGTCCCAGAAGCCTGGACCACTTGTTTTCCAAGTTTAAACAGACAGTGTGGATAATAAAGACAGACAGCAGGACATTTTTAGTCTCAGTAATGAAGAAAGTATGCCACAGGGCTGATCGAGTTAGAAAAGACCTGATTTGGAGCTGGACTTCAGGTGGAACCATCTGAGCTACAGACAAATGATCTATTCATTACAGAAAAACATGAAAAAATATGCTGTTAGTGCACTTGGTCCACAATAGAGACTAGGGATGTAAAAAGGCATTGATCTCAAGGTAGTGAAACTAATCTATTTTGTAATGTTAGAATATATTATAATTGATTATAATAATATTGAATATATTACGCATTATGTACATAATATTGTATGTAATATTTTTATTTTAAGAATAATTTTGACCATAGTAATACACTTGTGTGATTTTAAAAGAAAAGTTCCTAAAAAGCTTTGCCTATTGTTTTTATTTACTGTGTCAAAACTACTGTATTTTGTAGTAAATATTGTACTGTAATTACAAATCTCTGTCTCGAGACCATAAACAAGCAGTCTCTGGATCAATTCTGTTTCAAACTCATTTCTCATCTTGTGAGACTCGTTCTTGTCTCAGTCTCAGGATGAACTGGACTTGAAAAATATATACTCCAGCGAAGTCTGTCTGAGTTAACTTTAATTAGAAAGTGAACTTATTTTCCATCATTACTGAAAATTAGAATAGAATAGAATGTCTTTATTGTCATTGTTCTTGTACAACGAAATTTGACAGTGCATACCAAGGTGCACATAAACTGACATTCACACTCAATCAACAAAATAAAATACAAACATGTTAAAACACACAAAACATCACTAAAAAAAATCACTAAAATTGTAACAATTTTACAATTACAATTAACAATCAATTTAAACAGAATAAATCAGTTCTTTCTCTACATGCACAAATCACATCTGCACTCAAATTGGCTTACAGGATTTAATAATAGTAATAATAATAATAATAATTTATGCTATATATTGTTTGTTATATTTTACTAAATAAATGACGAAATGTAAAATTACTCATGAATATACATAGTCAATGACAAATTAATGTACAACAAATTACAGTCTATTTTTTCTCCTTTTTATTCATGTCATAAAAATGTGAATCTGGATTCTTTCTTTTCTCAGTCTTGACTGTGACTTGGACTTGACTACTAAAAGTCCTGGTCTTGATTAGGACTACACTAATAAAAGTCTTGGTCTTGATTAGGACTACACTAATAAAAGTCTTGGTCTTGACTCAGACTTGACTACTAAAAGTCTTGGTCTTGACTCAGACTTGACTACTAAAAGTCTTGTTACAATGTTACAATGCATTATGGGATTTATCTGTCATACTGTTTGGTAGGGGCTTGTTGTTGGTTCTGACAATCTACATGATATAGATGATACAGATAAAAGCCTAGCAAAAATATTACGAAAAAACTGATGAGTGAAACAGAAATTATATGAAATGATGAGAATCGACACTAGAAATTTGGACCATTTGAGGAGTAAACCCAAACAAACATGCTTTACAGCTGTCTAAAGTCCAAAACTCTTTATTTTATAATGCACTGATATTAATCTATGTGGATTTAATGTATTCTGTCATTCAGAGCTGCATCCTGGTCAATTTTTACACTGTAAATATGACATTTATTGTAAATGAATTTCAGTCCCAAAATTGGTTATCGGTGTCCTTGATTACTAATAATCAATACTGGCCATGAAAAAAACATAGTAGACAATCCCTTGTACTTGGTATTGGCAGACATCCTAAGTGTGAGCAAAGGAATCGTTATCAGGAGATAAAAGGTTAGATTAGTGAACCAATAGATTTAATTAATATTCTTATACTAAGACTGCTGGAGCCTGTTTTGTCAATAATAAATAACACCGGCATTGACAGCTTGAAATCATTTGTTCACATAAGAGTTTCTGTTCAGCTCTGAATGAGTCATACACTTCTCTTCTGCTGGAAACAAGCACGTGGGAATCTTTCACTCCTACTTTATCGCACACTAATCTCCAAACAGCACAATTGGTTGGCTGAGAAGGCGATAAAGCTGTAGATAAAAGAACTGACAGACTGAATGAACTGTGAATGGACAGGAGCTACTCACAGAACATTATCTTGATTGTTTCTTAAAAACATAAAAACTACATGGTTGGCTAGTCTGGTTTATTTAGTACTATCTTAATAGCTGCCCCTTATTATAATAATGTATATAACAAGTATACAAATGTTTAACGGCTAATGTAAATCAGATACTTACCTTTTTATTATGATTATTATTGTTGTTGCATTGTACTACCACTGCTGAGTACACTGAGTATAATGCTTTGACATGAGGACCCCATAAATATGTTCTGTATAAATAAAATGCAACATCAATTATGCTTTCCTTTTGATTTCGTTTTAGGCACCCATGATGTCAGAAAGAAGGCTAAAAAACTGAATGGAGGTACTCACACATCCACAGGTAGTACATGATCTTGACTGTTTTCTGAAACTCCACAGGAATGTCCACCGATATGTCATGATAGAAACACGGACCAACTGGAAACTTCTCTGGCAGGGGAGGCCAGTTATTTTTCCTCCCTGAGAAAAGAAGAAAGAAGAGGCCAAATACATAACATCAATTATTTGCTAATATTATTTAAAATAGTATCACTGAATGGTAACAAGTTGTATATTTTATCTAAGCTATTTAAAAAGCTATTTCGTAATTGCAACTTAATTTGATGTTTACGTGCAAAATAATACATTTTTAAATGCGTAGACATGTTTAAATAGCTGTTATAGTATAGTTGCTATAAAGTTGCTTTAGAAATACAGTAATTGTGATCGTTTTTATCATAAGACCACTTTAACCTCTCAAATTCGCATTAATTGCCTTCAACAGTTCATAACTTTTATATTTCATAAGCTACATGCAAGTGTAAGGTGTCATTTGAAAGCTGCAACTGTCCTCTTTTCAGTTCAGTAGATCATTAATGCAAATATTGAGGCATCTAATGTAGAATTTGCTTCAAATAAACTATGCGCCCAAAATTTTTATCCAGAAATATGAATATGATTATGAATTATTATAATTTAATAATATTGATATTTCAATCAATATGCATAAATCATACATCAAATGAAAGGGTTGATTCTCAGGATTATGAGAAAAATAACTACTAAGCTGTCAAGTGTTCATGTTTCTTTTATTTATAGGAAATATCTGTAATTTATAATCACTTTTACTTTTAATCGCTTTTCATTTATAATCACTTTTACTGCTATATGTCCATGTTTTTACAACTTTTATATATTATCTTGATATTATTGAATTCCTGATGTTGTTCTGAAACTAACAAGTCCTAGTTTGTGTCTCTATGACAATCCAGTGCAAAAAAATCCAAGATTTATTGTCCTCATGCATGGCAAAAATATAACGCCTTGAAGGGACCTTTATTTTGAAACTTCTCAACCGTTCCTTCAGACGTCATGTGACATTAACACAACTTGATTGGCTAGTTAGCTGAGGGTGTGCCCTTTAATTTGATACCTCATTCGAGCTGATCAGACCATAGACAGCCAACCAGAGCCTTTGGCATTTAAATGCCACGCTGCCAGCTGATGATGTCAGAGCACTCGTTTCGCGTTTTTACCGGAATTGCAGCCATGAGTTGTGTAATTTATGAAAGAAAGTAAGTTTATACACTGTTGGGGAAGTTTTGGTTGAACTAAATTGGGAAAATGATGTTTTATTGTTCTGATATTTACCATTATACAGATGTAAACAAAACCTGTGTCTCTGTCCGTGGCTGCAGCTCGCGCTTCCGGTGTCTGATGAGCGTTCTAATGATTTGTGTGACATGTCTTAGCTCTGACAGTCACATATAAACAGTTAAAAGTTGTTTCTAGATGAGGAAAGTATTTTATGGCTGTTTTAAGCATTTTGACTAGGTTTAAATGCCAGTTATGACCTCATGTGACCTTTGTGCTGAAATCTGTATCTGGTTTATAGGACATGTCCCTAATAGTACAGAGCTAATGCAAATTTGTACTAATGTGTGTAAAAAGCTGTTTTTAGCTTAGAAACTTTAGAACACTTTAAAATGACCTTGAACTTGAATTTGAACTTGAAATTTAATTAAAAAAACAGAAAATAAAGTTGTGCACTCAGATTTTTTTCTAGTACAAGTTTACATATAAATACACACATCTGAGCCACAAAATGGAACAGAGATGGTATAAATACTGTAATATGGAGTATAAAAAAATTATTTTAAGAAAAAATATCACTGAACGCCTGCTTTTTTTTTTGACATTTAGAAGCAAAACTTAAGAAAATTGAATCACTCTTATGATACAAAACACATTATTCTTCTACCCTGAAGGGTTCTTGAACAAAAAACACCAACAGTTTGCATTTATGCTATGCAGGTAGAGAGTAATAATCCTTAATACTAGACCATGACAAATCGGGCGAAAATGAAGGAAAACTTCAAGATACAGTCAGGAGCGGAAACTTTGCACAAATACAACTCTCAGGGCCCTCCCGGACAAGGCGTCCCTCTTCCCAGCCAACTCTTGCAGCTCATATGGGAGGACTCCAAGGTGTTGAGAGGCCAGCTGAGAGATATAATCTCTCCAGCGTGTCCTAGGTCTTCACCAGTTTATTGCAGTTTATTTCTCACCTCCTGATGCACTGAGAGTCTGCATCTCCCTCTCTCTACGGTCGAGCTCTGCAGCTTTCCTCTCCAACTCCTCCTGCCTCCGCATCAACTCCGCCTGGGCCCTCACCTGATCCTATAACACAGATGTAGTCTTTATTTAGTCAAGAAGGGAATGTGCTTCTCATATTCCCACAGCAACATCATATGTTTGAATTCTGACCACATTTGAACGCATTCACAAATTCACTTAAGTATCACTTAAGTTATGAGTCACTTGATTATGAGTCACTTAATTCATATTAACATTACATTATTCTCCTCTTGGGGGCTCTAATATAGAATCTTTAATAAGCATTTAAAGCAGCCATTAAGAAAGTATTAATATTGTTGTATTATACCACTGAATACATTAACTTTGACAGTCCTAATTAAAACACTTCTATAGTGCAGTGTCTATAATAGCAGGATATCTAGTTTAACTTTGCTGGATTTGTTTTAATTTGAGGACATTTACATATATAATGTGTGAATTACATTACTAACCATTAAAAAAAAAAAAAAAAAAGATATTAATGAAAAACTAACTCCCAGTGACCCCAATTCAACATTGTGGCGGAGTATTTTCTGGCTAGAATATATTGCATGGTGACCTCTTTATTTATACCTCTTTATATATGGCACCAACTCAGGCTTCAAAACTTCTGTCCTTAGGACATCTGTCCATGAACTGAATCTCAAGAGAAGGTTGGTCTTGTAGTCAAAGACAAGCACACAATTTGTTCTACTAAAGAATATTTATAGAACGGTTACCAGAAACGTTTAGTTGTAGTTATTGCTGCAAAGGGGGGAGGGGGGGGTGTAAGTAAGGTGTAAGTATCACACCAGATACTTAAAGCAAAGGTTCACAAACTTTTGCCACTCACAAAAATGCCATGTTGGATCATTTTCCTAAATAGATCAAGTATAATATTTTTGTCTCATTTGTTTAACTGGGTTCTCTTTATCAATTTTTTTGGACTTTTTGTTTTAGGTCATATTTATTTATTGCTTATGTTATGTCATATTTGTTATATTTATGCAGAAATATAGAAAATTCTAAAAGGTTTAACAAACTCTCAAGCACCACTGTAAGAAAAACAGCAGATTTTATACACCATGTCAGGTTATCATTGGTCAGTTGGTTAGCTTGTGTTGCTGCATCATTAGTTCCTACACAGTGTGCTGATAATATTGCACTGAACATTTATGGATTAGACTTTATATTCATCCTGCTCACATTCCAATCACTGCTTCATCTCTCTCTTCCTCTCTTATCATTTCCCTCCCAGTGAATCCTCACATCTTTCACCATCACTATATTTTTTAGCTCTGCCTTTTTCCATCATCTTCCTCTCTCTCTCTCCCATCATGAGTCATAACAGATTGTAACTCTACAGATGCTCCAACTGTCTCGGTCATGCAGGTTTTTGGCAAGCTGTTTGATATTAAGCTCAGGAGATGAAGCTTTGCCTGTATTTAACCTTCAGCAGTGGCAAGTTCATTCAGGAGAACTCGAGCAATCCAAAACAGACCGACACAAGATGGTCCGATTGCAGAACTTTCACCAGTTTGCATCATGAATTCACCGTCCCAATTTTTTGTCTAATTTGACCCTTTTTTCTACAGGAAGCCATAATCAAGCAAAGAATTATTCTGCGGCTGAGCAGATGTCAGTAATGTTTAGTTTATTACTCAGCTCCATGTACTCAAGTACAATTTGTATATATTTGTTCTCTTAGACTTAAAAATATGAATCTAGACAGAATTATATTCCTGATAGTAGAAGTCTACTTTTTACTAGTTACAATTTAATCATTAATAGGGATGAACTGATATGGCAATTCTGGAATGATGCCAATGTGCAATGTTTTCTATTTGCATATCTGCCTAACACGTCATAGTGATTAATACTGTTTATTGAGGTTGTTTATGAACTACTATCTCCTAGTGATTAATAGTGTTTATGGACCAATATCTCATTATAGTAATTAATAGTGTTTATTGAAGTTGTTTATTCACAAATATCTCCTGTTCTGGTGATAAATAGTGTTTATGGACTAATATCTCATAGTATTTAATAGTGTTTACTGAAGTTGTTTATGTACTAATATCTCCTGTTCTAGTGTATAAGCCGTTTTTTGACAAATATCTCCTGTTCTGATGATAAATGTTTATGGACCAATATGTTCTATTTGAACCGAAGTTTGCAACAATTTCATGAATATTGGATTCCCAGGTTTCACAATATTATAATATTATATTATATTATAAATATTATAAATATAGCAGTATTTATATTTAATTTATATTTTAATGTTATGTTTATTGTGCATACAGATTATAACTGGTATTAACATAATTCATGCATCTATTACTAAGCTGACCGAAATTATGTTACAATTTCACAACAAAGACAATCATTTTGTGATGAAATTGATCATATATCAGCATATTGCTTAACCACCCTGTCTCTGTGAGGCCCCGTGTGTGTTAGTAGGTCAGCTGAGGGATCAGAACCCCCGGCTTTCCTCACTAAGGAGTGTGACTGGTCATGTGATTCTACCAGTGACTGATGGGCATGTTTCTGCTCTTGGCCTTCTGTTAAAGCCTTACAGCTATGTTCTAGTTGGCTTCATCATCTTCATCATCTCTCTCTCATGAAACAGACTGCTCAACATCATTTTCTTGTAAATTGATACTGCAATACTGGGCCTTTGATCAACCATTAAATATTACTCTTCTGTGTGTTCAATATCTTACAAGTTGAACTGCAATGGCAATATGCAGCAATATAAATGCAATAAGGAATATTATTCATTTTTAGAAATTAACACATTACACCAAACAACCATAGCATTAAAATGACCTCCTTGTATCTACACTTATTCTCCATTATGCAGTTCCACTTACCAAAGAGGTGCACTATGTAGTTCTCAGCACTGCAGTGAAACTGACGTGGTGGTGATAAATTAGTGTGAGTTGAGTGGACCAGGCACAGCAGAGCGGCTGTTGGTTCACCTTGTAGATATAAAGTCAGAGACATCTCTGCTCTGTCTGATCCACTTGTAACAGAAAACAACACACTAAAACACCACCGCCACATCAGTGTCACTGCAGTGCTGAGAATGGTCCACCTTCTCTGTGGTAGTTCTCTAGGGGTACTGACCATTGAAAAACATGGTGAAAGGAGGATAAAGCATACAGAGAAACAGATGGACTACAGTCTGTAATTGTAGAACTAAAGTGCACCTATAAGGTCAGTGGAGCTGATAAATTTGGACAATGAGTGGAGATATAAGGATTTTAATTGTTTAAATTTTGTGACTGATTGGTATATCTATACAATTTTAAGCAAGCATGACTGTTAGTGTGTTCGTCCTCTTGTCGACCTGGATGTCTCCTGACTACAATATCCCTGTCGTCCTGTTCGGCACGAGACTCCCTTCCAGCCATTATGAATTAAACATCTCACCCAATTTTCGACTCCGCTCATTCCATATGTCCCTCGTCGCCGAGGGGCAGAACATATGTCATGTTGTACATCAGGGAAAAAAAGAACTCTTTGGACAGTATACCGAAAAAGATTGGATACACCTGACTAAATGTATACTTTTAATAATCTTCATTAAGGCTTATGCTTAAATGTTTTTTTTTCATTACAAATGGTTTTTTTATTTGAAACTTTAATGAAATTTACTTTAGGAAATGCTGAACCATGACTGTTCAATTATCCTAATTAAGTTAATTAGTGGAGAGCATACCCTTGTTAAAGTGTTAGGGCAGGCTGGTTGGTGGAGTGGGTGTAGTTAGATCTACTTCTATTCATGTAATTACTTCTGCTTGGAGTTCTTACATGTATCTTTTTCGTCAAAAACAAACCCTTTTAACTCCAAAACTTTATAGGAGAAGGGAAAAAAAACTTAAATAAAAGTTTTGATTTAAGATCAAGTTAGAAGTCATTTATATTGGTCGACTGATCAGGAATTTTTCAAGCAATGCCAAGTTCAGCTGGTACTTTTAAATGATGCTTATATTCGGAACATATATATATATATATTAGGGATGTCCCGATGCGATCTCAAAGATCGGAATCTGGCCAATCACGGCATTTTTTAACTGATCGGTATCGGCTTTTCTGAACACAAACCTAAGCCCGATCTTTGTCGTAAACACAGGAGTCGTAAGACGAGAGCAGAACTTGTATCAGAACGTATTTATGTCTGCTGTGTGGAATTACTTCAAATTAGAAAGCGATACGAATCCAACAGCGAGGTGTAATGTCTGCAATATGAGTGCTTCACGGGGTGGTAGTAGCAGATCTGCATTTAATACAGTGACGTGCTGTGAGGTTCATGGTTGGTGAGACAGACTCCTTCAGAGCCGGATTTACAAACATATAAACCCAAAAGGGAGCTTATTCAATTGGCTACTGGTTATTTCGTACCTCATCTTCACACACACACACACACACACACACACACACACACACACACACACACACATACTCTCTCACACACGTAAGGTACGTAAAAATAAGAAAAAACGTTACAATTACAGCAGCGAGAGTAAACGGCGTTTGCTCTGCGCCATCCATGCTCTTCTTCAGTCTCACTTGCCTCCTCAGTAAAAGCACATCAACAACAAGCACCCGCTGGCTCACGTATGCCCCCCTTCAGTGCGGAGGAGTACTGCCTGCCTATTAATTTTAATACTACAAATTTAATACGGCACCTAAAAAATAATCATTTAACAGAATACAGTGAGTTCGTTCAGACAGCTCAGTTAAAGGCTGTACCTAAGTAATCTACACAATCAGAACGTTTAAAAAGAAAAGTTCTCTGGAGACGGCGCTACAGCCAAGAAGATCACAGAGAGGGTCACTGAATTCATTGCTTTGGATGACCAGTCGATCGCTGTGGTAGAGAATACAGGTTTTTGGCGTCTTTTAGAGCTTTTGGAAACACTTAACAATAGTTTGGAAGCTGGCAGTTTTTTCCCCTAAAGCACTGCAGTTGTTAAATATAAACATTGGATTAATTTTATGAACTATAATGTAATGTGTGCACTGTGTGAAGAGTATTATCTAGTTCCTATCTAGAAAATAGAAGTATCGGTTTGAGACTCGGTATCGGGAGTCACTAAAAAATTTATGACTCGGATAGGATTGGGAACAGAAAAAACGTGATCGGGACATCCCTAATATATATATATATATATATATATATATTATATATATATAAGTGTTTTATATATATATATAAAAATTTTGTTCTGATATCAGTGATATACTGTTGCAAAGCAACAGAAAAATACAGAAAACAATCTTATGTGAAATTGTGGAAAATAGTGAAGAGGAAATTTTTTTTTTTTTACTTTTGATTATTACAGTATAACATTACTGCACCCCAATTAAATCTGTATTTGCTCAGGCAGCCAAATGGCATTTGCTTAAATGTTGTGCAGAAAAATATAGACAATATAAACAAACCAACCGACCATGCGTTAAAAAAAAAAGAAAGAAAAAAAAGCCTTCTTTGTGCTATACAGAACCACTTCTGCACTGCACTAAATGCTTCATTGAAGAACCATACACAACAGATTATTCATCATAGAGAAAAACCATTACACCACGTAAAAAAAAACTATTTAAGCATGTAAATGCATTTTTAAGTTGGAACTACATATAACCACAGCCTTCTTTACAGTACCCTTGAAGAACCATCATTTATAAGAGAGCAGAGGCCGGGTGGTGACATCACTGCTGAAATGTTGTCAGTTGAAGAAGAAACCACAGTGACACGACAATATTTGTGGTCCAGCCGCTGTGAGCAAGCAAACAAATGTTTCTGAATATGTACATAATTTTAAATGTCAAACCATTGACTTGTGTGGTTCTGTGACACGATACACTGCAAAGACAGTAACACTACCATACTAAACAGAATGACCTGCAACTACAAATAAGCCTTTCTTGCTATCAAGAGCAAACCTAAATGCTCTAAACTCGTTTAAAAGTGACTAAGCAGTGATTTGGGAAATCCTACTCCATTCTACAACCCTAAATCAGAAAACGTTGGGACAGTATGGTCTTTACTTGGACTTTTACTCCACTGCAGACAGAATGAACTCATGATTTGTTTGGTTAACTTCATTTCGTTTGTTAATATACATCCATTCCTGTATTTCAGGCCTGCAGAACTTTACAAAAAAAGTTGGGACAAGGACAATTTAAGGTAAAAAAAAAATTCAAGATGTGTTTGAAGGAAGAATGAGACAAAATACACCTGAAATCTGTAATTGCTTTACTGCCCCAACATTTTTTGCAATGTTTTGTAGGCCTGAAATGCAGGTATATTTTAACAAATTAAATGAAGTTGGCCAGACAAAACATGAAATATCTTGGGTTCATACTGTCTGCAATGAAATAAAAGTCAAAGTAAATACGTAAAATCACTGCATTTGTTTATTTGCATTTTCCATAATGTCCAAACTTTTTCTTATTTGGGGTTGTAAATGTGCTTTAGCATTACAATGGAAAAGTGTTAGCATCAAGTTAGCATCTGTCATTTCCTGCAGATAGTCAATCCATTTCAGTACCAAGACATACAGAGAGCTAGTCTGAAACAACTAAAATCTCCTGAGAGCAAGCGAACTCAAATACAGATTGCCAAACAGATCCTATGCTTGCACTGTCTGAAGGAACCACCTACGGAAACAGACTTGCCAATTTGTAGGCACCGCTCCAAGACAGCAATTTCTTTCTGCCTATTTTTTGGTCCACTCTCTCTATCTGTCTATCCATCCTTCGCTCAAGTTCTATCACTCCACTCCATGAGCAAAGTATTTTTTTTCACCTAGTAGGCAGACCCTACCCGTCATCGTGTCATCTTCACACTCACTGGAGATTTGTTATGAG
Source organism: Crenuchus spilurus (assembly GCA_036984385.1). Lineage (NCBI taxonomy): Eukaryota > Metazoa > Chordata > Actinopteri > Characiformes > Crenuchidae > Crenuchus > Crenuchus spilurus. The sequence goes on from BRDA01000616.1 coordinate 57,658, forward strand.
CAGGGTATCTGCTGCTTGGTGGATGTGTATGAAAGTGAGCGTGCAGCGTGTTCTCATCTTGTCCTGTGAGTGTGTTTGTGTATTATGTATGAACTGCCAGCAGTCATAGAACATGCACAACAAAACATGCAAATCCACTGAAGCTAAGCAGGTCTGTGTCTGGTTAGTACTTGGATGGAAGGCAAAACGTTTGCGTGACTTTTGGACAACAAGAAGGGGTGTTACTGTGTTCTGTGTAGATCCCAATGCCCCAGTGCAATGCTCTCTGTCCAATACATAATGTGTTCTGACAGTTGTTACTGTTATAGTTTTTAAGGCTGCATATGGGTGTTAAAGAAACTGCTTGCACAAAAACATTTACATTTTCCAAAAATCTAAGATATGCTTGGAGTCCAAATATTGCTTCCTTAGTTTAAACCTGGAGCTGCAAGTCTAATGTTGCTAAAACTAGAACTCAGTAGGGACTTAAATAATGTAGTCATTTCTGTAAAAATGTCACAAAAACTTTCAACCCACTCAAACCTCATTCGGATCTTACATAAGGTTTCAGACTAGCAGATGTGGTTTAGGACACAGTTTGACTTATTATGAACTACAAAACTGAGATAGCTTCACGTCTACAAGCAGGTATCATCACTAAAACTGATTCTAGGTCAGCACTTCTTCTTTTGAGTCAGCTGTAAAACACGGTGGATGTAGCATTTGGCTACATAAGTTAGTGTGAGCGACCTTAATAAAGGTCTGAATGTGGCTGAAAGAAAATTCAACATAAACATTCAACATAGTTTGGTGACTGAGATGTAGTGTTTGTTTGCAATGTTAGCCTCACAGCTTCAGTTCCAAGGACTTCAAAAAGGCCTTCAGATAACTGGATGAAACTGAGGAGAGTGTAAATCTGGGTAAATATGATGAATCCTTCTCTTAATCTATTTTAGATGAAGCTGAGAAAAGTGTGTATGTGTACGTGTCTGTACCTGTGGTTGCTGTGGCTGAGAATAAGCGGGGGGTTCTTCGGTGGGCTTCATGATAGCTGGCTGTGTGTTGGTGGTGGGCGGCACTGCTTTGGGAGCTGAGCCAGGCGGAGCCTAAAACAAAAGAAAAAAAGCAACATTTCCATTTATTACATTTCTCTCAACCACAACGACATACAAAACGGTCAGAGTCGAATATAAACTGACGACAATTACCCACACAATCTGTAAGAATCTCCCAGTTAAATTAGCACAAACATTCAGCCTAAGAATAACTCCTTATAGAAGATAATTAAACAGACGTATTATATAAGATTAGAATATTTTGTTACATAATATGGGGATCTAAGCCAATGGCAATATTGTTCATGATCACATTGGTTACTGAAGAAGACACTGTCATAAAGACATTAGTTAAGTGTAGTTGATTCTTGGTGACATTTTGGTGGTGTTTCTCCAGAACATCCTGTCTACTGTTTGGGTATTCTCATGCTTCTTAATGGCTCATTTGTGATTCCTCTGATTTAATCTGTACATCTTGTTGCTGGTCTTCTTCACCTTTTATATTCAAATGTTCCAGCATAACTGGTTCTTCATAACTGTTCTTCTCATAAATGTGTCCAAAATAAGAGAGCTGGTTTTCTTAATTTTGTGACAGAGAAAGTATGGCAGTTGCAAAACATCATTCCAGGGAGTGGGGCCTTCATAGTCTACATTACTAATGGGAAACACTGGCATTACTACCATTTAAACAACAATAAAGAGCTAATCTTAATTCAAGTCATGTATGTTAGTCAGGCACACAAAAAATCTAGGGGAAACGATGTACATCAATGAGCCAGAATATGATGAACAATATACTAATATGCTAAATATTATGTTGCTGATCCCGTGCTGCAAAAGTAGCATTAACCCGCTGCGGCACGGATTCTCTAAGATCTCTGAAGAGGTCCTGGCACCAAGACATCAACACCAAGCCCTGTAAGTTGTGAGGTGGAGCTGCTGCAGATCTGAATTTTTGATGCTCAGTCACTCTCAACTTGTGAGAATTTAGGGTCCATTGGTGGTACTGACCATTGCTGACTATATGGTTAATATAATGTATAATATAATATATAATATAATGTATTTCTTGTTTCAGGTCTCCAGACCTCTCTATTTCTCTTACAGTCTAATATATATAAGCATATAAAAAACTGAAAAACAATTAAGAGACCACTCCAAATGTCCAGCCCAGTCTCCAGACCGGAACCCCATTTAAAACCTCTGGAATGTGGAAGAGGTTAGATGGTCACATAGCCAAGCCGCTTGAATTTTTTGTTGAAGGTGTGACTTTAAATCAAACAACAGTAATGTGATGGACTGGTGAACATGAAAAAGTTATTCCATAATTTAAAACATTAGAATAGTTTTGTCAAATCAATATCAACTTGTTTCTTTGTTTGCATTTCTCAAGGTCGGAAAACACTGCATCATTTTGGTTCTTTTGACCAGTTGGTCATTTCGGGGCAGCCGTGGCCTGGTGGTTAGGAATCTGGTCTTGTGACCGGAAGGTCGTCAGTTTGATCCCTGATAAAGACATGATTGAAGTGCCCTTGAGCAAGACACCTCACCCCCAACTGCTCCCTGGGCGGCGCCTTGAATAGGGCTGCCCACCGCTTTGGGCACATGTTCTCACAGCCTAGTGTGTTCACTAGTGTGTGGGTTTCACTGCACGAAATGATGAGCTCAAATTCTGTTGTATGCAATCACAAGTTTAATCGAATCTAAAAAAAAAATCAGCAAAAAGCTCTAAACGAGAATATCATGATCTGGAATTTGGAAGCTTATGTAATAAAACAAAAATAAAATTTTTATTCAAACACAGACACATTAATAGTAAAACCAGGGAAATGTATTTGAAGTGGTGTCAATTTTTCCAGAGCTGTATATTCACATGCACCACTGTTATGAGACAAATCAACATTATTCACTTTAACTGAGAGTTAACAAAAATGTTTTAGCAGTAAATAAACATTCATAAACTATTAATATTTCGACCAAATGTAGCTTGAGAAATGCAGACGTGTGTGAAAACCGCCATTATAGAACAGCTACTCAGTGTCATCTGAGCACGCCGCGCTTCTGAAGTAGAACAAATACATCAATTGCTGTGGTCAATTATTGGCCAAATCTGAAAGGTTTTAAACATTTACCTGCTGATAAAAACATGCTTCTCAAATCACTGTGCATTCCTGATCTGAATACTCAACATAGACCTGAATATTGAAAAGATTGAATTAGAACAATTGAAACAAATGACTCACAGGTTTTGTGTCTGTGAAAGGGTTATACTCCTCCAGGCCAGGAGGGGCATTCCGCGTTACTTGCGTCACCGAGGGATCCTGGGGAGGGGAAGAGAAGAACACAGAAGGAATGGTCAGTGCACCATCAGAGTACAGTGATGACTTTGTTTTTCACAGGCACATTGCCCAGATGTCTGAAAACATGAATAAACATGATAGTCAGAAATCAAACACAGCTGAAATAGTGGGCAAAGTGAGTAAACGTAAGAAAGCAGGGAAAGTTTGGTTGCGAATTGTTGGGGCGGCACGGTGGCTTAGTGGTTAGCACGTTCGCCTCTCAGCGCTGAGGTCTTGGGTTCGAGTCCGCATCTGAGCGGAGTTTCCATGTTCTCCCAGTGTCTGCGTGGGTTTCCTCCGGGGTCTCCGGTTTCCTCCCACAGTCCAAAAACATGGAGATCAGATGGATTGGCTACTCTAAAAAAATTACCCTGGTGTGTATGAATGTGTGTATGAATGTTTGCCCAGATATGGTTGGCACTCTGTCCTGGGTGATCCCCCTAGTGCTCGATGCAGTCCTCCAGGTGGACGGCCGCTTCCGGTTGAGAGTACGCTGTGCGCAATTGGCTGCCGCTTCTCACCGGAGTGTGTGATTGAGTGTGTGTAAATGGAGTGTGTTGATTGTAAAGCGTCCTTGGGTTTGAGAAAGGCGCTATATAAGTGTAACAATCATTCATTCATTCATTCATTCAATTGCACAAACTCCCACCAGGACAATTTAGAGTAGCCAATTCACCTGACCTCCATGTTTTTGGACTGTGGGAGGAAATCAGAGACTCTGGAAGAATCTCCCGCAAACACGGAGAGAACATGGAAAGTAAATGCAGTTGTGGAATCAAACCCAAGACCCCAGTGCTGAGAGGTAAACATACTAACTGTGCTGCCCTCCATTTGACAAGTCAATTTTACAATTCACAATTATAGTACTAATCGCATTGGTCATTCTGATATTAGCAGCTGCCAATGAAAAAAAAACATATTGGTCCATCACTAATTAATTTGGTCCCATGAAAAGATATACCACTGGGCCCAGTAGGGGGGCATTTAATTTTCTCAGTATTATAAAACATCCTCATTCATTTGACAACGCCCCTTGTTGTAATTCTAACTTAAACCGAGTTATGAAAACTCTAACCCAAGATCATGCGCTTTTAAATACTCACAAGTGCAAACAGAGTGTGTGAGATGACATGCATTTGTTTTGTCATCACAGGCTGTATGACGTTTTGCTTAGTACTTGGTCACTTCTTCAAGTAAGCACTGAACAGAACAGAAAATAACTCCACAGGACAGGAGACTCTACTGCTGTTAAACTACACAGGAGGATGTGTGAATTGTAGCACAGCTGTGAGAGCTGCTCACTCTTGCTGAAAAAATGCCTTCCCTTTCTTCAGTGGCCAACAACAGTTCCTATTCTAAGTAATAAAAACTGCAATTAGTTACAGATGCAACAATGAGGAACTTTCAGGTCAGATAAGCTAACCCATGATCAACTGACTGCTACTGACACATCACAATTATTACACAATGATTTAATTTAAACACATTTATTTTAATGTAAATGTAATGTAATGTAGAATTCATGTTAAGTTACAGTAATCAGTGGCCTTTACAGGAAGCTGTGGGTTCTCACAGGATTCACAGTACAAGCTAAACAGGACACAGAATTAACAGGTGAAATTATCAGCCATAGTGTCAGTATGAAGTTGATTCCAATAACTCAACTTTTCCATTTTTCTGAAAATAACATGTATATTGCTGATGATGTATGTATGATGCTGCCGATATATTTTGCATTCATACACACTAAGAAAATTAAGTACAGATTTGTACTTAAGAGAGTACAAAGGTTGTCGCTGGGGCTGTACCTTATTAAAGCATAACAGAGTACCTTTCCATTGTTGTACCCATGGTTTTTAGACCAAATAAGGTACTATTCTATTCCCAAAAAAGGTAAAATGTACCTTTAAGGCTACATTTATGAAACGTGTACCTTTTGAGTACAAGACAGTACTAAATAACTAATTAACATTGAAAATGTAGCACAAATCTAGTAATACCACAGCCTGATGAAACATTTTATTAAACAGTTTGACCGGCAAAAGCAAGTAAATGCACGAGGCTACTGTGAGACTAACCACCTGTCAGTGCTTTGTGATGGGGGAGGGGCTCACAGTAGCACCTGCTGCTTGCTGGGGAAAGTAACTGCAGAACGACTGGTGCTTTCACGTGGAGTCTCCAAAAGTCTACAACAACACAGGGAAAAGTTGCTAGATTTGTCTTTATTCACTTTTTTTGAAAGAAAGAAAGAAAAATGCTAGAGGGGTCTGAAAGCTTGCTAAATATAGCGACGAAATCGCTAAATTGGCAAAAGGAATCAGACAGTAGGTACTCATTATGGTTCCATTTGTGACATCAGTTACAACCCATGAATTGCTTGTGTTACTACCTCCCACGAGAACCTTAGCTTGACAGCATTTGCAGTAACACTAATACTTGTACTCTGTCCCCTGCAGGGTAGCCAAGTCCAGCAAAAATATCCAAAGTCTAAAACCTGCCTTTCAGAAGTCTAAACTAGCCCAAAATATATGACTGTCACACATGTTTGAAACAAGCTATGAAACGTTTCAAACTTCTATTAATCTAATTCAACATTTATTCTATTTTACTGTTTTAAGTATTGTGTTAATAAGGGTTTTATTATTAGTACTGCTATTTATCGTAATGTTATTAAGATCAACCAATTTAGCCAATGTGATTTTTCACACAACGGAATTTGACCTCCACATTTAACCCATTCGTGCAGTGAAACACACACACACACACACTAGTGAACACACTAAGCTGTGAGAATTTGTGCCCGAAGCGGTGGGCAGCCCTTATCCACCGGCGACCGGGGAGCAGTTAGGGGGTTAGGTGCCTTGCTCAAGGGAACTTCAGTTATGTCCTGTCTGGGGATCGAACCAGCGACCTTCTGGTCACAAGACCAGATCCTTACCACTAGGCCATGGCATAGCATTTTCTTTTATAACAATGTTCGATCAAAGTCAAGAACATTTAGTAACACAATTAGCAAAATTTGTTAACATCTGTTCTCCAGGTTCTAGTGTCGACTTGCACACATTTGCCCACCTTTCAAATTAAGATTCCCTAGTCAGGATGTGCCGTGGACGTTTCGTTTTGCGGTCATATCCAAGGCACCACCCACTCTCTTAAGGTGTTTTGGTGCCTGTGGCCAATTTTGAAACTAACCCAAAAACAGCACCCCATGACCTCTGAATTTTCACCTGTGACTGGTTGATTTTCAAACAAGCCTAATTTGGTGAACCTGGCAACTCTGGTTCCATGTGTGTTTACTGGTGCAGCAATGAAAAACATCCCCTGTGAAACAGTTTACCACCACGCTGTGT
>BRDA01000616.1:64480-95628 GCA_036984385.1 Crenuchus spilurus
ATGGTCGTTAACGAAATTAACACTGCTTTTGTCACCTTCATTCACCTGGAAATACCTCCACACCTCTGACATAGCTGCTCCTTCTCTACTACAGGGCTGGTTAAAGTCACGCTGCCGTTAAGTGGCTTGTTCAGCTCGGCTGCCGTACGTAGTCATCTTCTTCCTTTTTTAATTTAATTTAATTTTATTTATTTTGTGGCGCAAACTAATACTGTCTGTTAGAAGGAAACGAAGCTCCCATCACGCTGGTATCGGATCCTGTAGTATCATAGCACTTTTATGAATACGAGTACAAGTACACGCACGTGGTATCGGACAGATACCCGATGCTGGTATCGGTATCGGGGCATCCCTACTGCAAACAAATGAAATGAAGTGAAAGTGCGCACTCACTGATGTGCTTGCACACAAAGGAATTTAACCAATCTATGAAATACACACACAAACACACTAGTGAACAAACACACACTAGAGGTCAGTGAGCAAACTTGCCCAGACCGCTCGGTAACCCTATGTATAGTGCCCGAGGAGCAGATGGTGGTTAGGTGCTTTGCTCGAGGGCAGTTCAGTTGTGTCCTCAGGTTTCTCACTTGGACAAACACATTAAGACACAGCATTACACTCAACATTACAGACCTATGATGTGATTGTAGAAATGTGTTTGGGCTTTCCTAAAGCAAACTTATAGAACCAAATAACATTTCAGATATGGACATTAATATGTTAATGAAAGGATTTGTGAAGCACAAACAGAAATATTTATCTAACACCATGACCAGAAGTGCGCTTACTGAGCACTTCCTGTACAAATGAAGCTCAGGTTAGAGTGTGTGCGCACAGTTTGTCATGGTAATAATGCAGTGTGTACAGGGTGGGATTCAGATGGTCTTTCTCTAAGAGCATCTCCGGGTGTGTGTGTGTGTGGTGGCAACAGCGCATGAGTTGGTGTTATGTGGGCGGATGGAAAGAGCGGAGGGGAGACAGGCCATGATTAAAGACCTGTTATACTAATTCAACACAGAGAGAGACAGAGAAAGAGACAGAGACAGACACAAAGATTGAGTAGAGAACAAGTGAAAGGAAGAATGGAGATTGTGCGGTGAGAGAGAGAGAGAGGAGTAAAGAGAGCAAGAGAGTGCATGCATGAAGGAGGGTTAGAGAGGATGACAGACAGAAGAGAAAGAGAGAGAAATGAGAGTGAGAGTTTCTGCATACGGCCACCAGATACCCCACACACTGCTGTGGCATCTGTACACACACACACACACACACACACACACACTCCACCGTATGTCACCCCTGATTCTACAACTAAAGCAAAGGGAGAGCAGATGCCTAACTTACACTGAGGTGTGACCTATAACACTTATCTTTAAAGAAGCAGTTCAGCAGAAAATCTAAGTTTACACAACTTTCCCTTTACTCCAAATGCAGTCAATGGGCTAACACACATCTGCATGTCTAAATCATCACACTTTCCAGCAACAATCTTAAACAGACTTGATTATGAAGTTGTAAATTGATAATGAAGTGACTTTACTTGAGGGGACGACTTGGGCATGCAAAGTGTTATCTTGTGAGGGAGGCTGAACATTGGTCAGCGTGCTCATGGCAAAATGACTTGAATTATCAGTTTGAATGAGGCATGAGGTGCCAGAAGCCAGGTTGTGCGGGCATTTAGTATTCCTCGATCCACAGTGCCAAGTGTACTAGGAATATGTTACAAAAGGCATCACCACCTACAATGGGCAGCGCAGTGGCCCACAAGTGCTTAATGATGGTGACCGGCTTGAATTTTCTATGCAAACAGACAAGTGACTCTGGCAGAAGGTACATCTACATGCATAGACGCAGGTTAGTGTCAGCGTTCCTTAACTTCCATAAGATATGGGAGCAGACAACCCACAGATCACTTTAACAAAAAAAATGTGGGCATACAGGTTTAATCAGAAACTCCAATAAAACACTGTGCACTGATAAGAGTTTAACAAAGATAACACATTCAGATGTCAGCACCTGTCAACTGCACATGTACTTTCAATTAGACAATAATTAAACACGAACATAAGCCAGACCCAAAATGTACACTGTGTGTATAGCAAAAATATTAAGGTGCTGTTTCCTTGAGTTGTTGCTTTTATTAGATAAAAAATGACAGGAGAGTATTTTTCTGCAGGATTTTGCAACAAAGGAGTTGCTTGCCATTCATGCTGACAATATCATGTCAAGTTAAATGGGACATTCATAGAGTGAATGACTCCATGTATGCCAGTAAAATACAGTTTCTGGGCTGCATGTGTGAATGGTGCATGGGATTAACAGTGCCAGTAAAAGTATCCACAGTTTAAATCAGTTTTGTATAGAAGTACCCTACACAGTTAATTGAAATAACAAAAATAAGGCTTAAAAAGAGGGGCGATACAAAACTGAAATTTGTGGGTAGAACTCACAAATCATATTAGACAGTTAATTTTAGACTGTGAATTAGTGATAGACTGATTAATGAGCCGGTCAATTAATTGGGCCAATTATTGCTATTTGAAAAATGAACAGCATCAGACTATCACTGTCATCAGCCTGCTTTCACAAGGCCGATAAATGAAAAATGTCACATTTACCGGCACATCTGCAGGTAGCCTTATCAATGCAGCTGCTCTAAAACAATGTTAGAGCTCCCCCTAGTATCAATTTCACCACTCTACAGGCAAATCAGATGCAAAAGAAAAAGACAAGAAGTGATATCGCTATTATACATCAGCCTCCCTGCATTCTAAATATCATCAATCGCCACCTTGAATGAAGTCAAGCCTCCAGCAATAAGATTAGATGATCTAATAACATTTCATCTAAATAAGTCTAAATCTTTATGCACTTTATTTAAACTAAATTAATATGTTACTAAATAATAAAAGTTGCATCATTCTAAATTTTTACACTACAAATTCATAGTAAATTAATATCGGTGAAAAATATCGGTTATCAATATCATTGATTACTAATAATCAATAATGGACCTGAAAACAAAAATGTATATTTTGACCCCTATTTATTATATACAGGTTGTTTGCAGGATCAGTAATTGATCTACACATGCCTTTTTATTATACATTAGGGATGCACCGATACCACATTTTTTAAAACCGAGTACGAGTACAAGTACTTACATTTAAGTACTTGCCGATACCAAGTACCAATAAGAGTACTAATAAATATCAATACTTACAATTAAAATGAAACAGAGGCTGTATGTGTGTCTTATGGCTCCAGTTAGATGTGTTTGTGATCTATTTAATCTAAACACCTAAGATAATGATAACAGATTACACATTTCCCCTTTATACACTGAAACATTCAAAAATGAAACATATCAGATATACATAATCATCACCGTTAGCGAACTAGCTAGCTACACTACGTTAGCTTACCTTTTTGTAAAGCTCGTGGTGGTGAGAACTGAGGACCTCTTGAGGTTAGTAGTGCTTTTCCCAATTATTTTACATCCACAAACTTTGCTTTTTGTTTTGTTTTGTGTGGCAGCAAAAGTGAAATTACTCCATAAATCGCTTCTTCTCTTCCGTCAAAGCTGCAGCTGTAACGTCAGCACGTTGTGTTGTTAAGCTTCAGCAGTGTGACTGTGAAGCTTAACGTGCTTTGAGGAAGTCAGACGTGCGGCAGGTTTATTTTAAAAAGCGGATTACTGGACAAAAACATTATTTTTGTCATTCTGTGACATTTTCGTTTCGTTTTTATTCGTCAACGAAAAGTCTAATACTTTTAGTCATAGTTTCCGTTTTAAAATATTAGTTTTTATTTAGTTTTCGTCTTGTTTTCGTCGTGAAAAAATGGTCGTCAACGAATATTTTTCGTCATAATTATCGTTAACAAAATTAACACTGCTTTTGTCACCTTCATTCACCTGGAAATACCTCCACACCGCTGACATAGCTGCTCCTTCTCTACTACCGGGCTGGTTAAAGTCACGCTGCCGTTAAGTGGCTTGTTCAGCTCGGCTACCGTACGTAGTCGCCGTCTTCTTTTTTTAATTTTATTTTTTAATTTTATTTAATTTTATTTATTTATTTATTTTGTGGCGCAAACTAATACTGTCTGTTAGAAGGAAACGAAGCTCCCATCACGCTGGTATCGGATCCTGTAGTATCGGAGCACTTTTATGAATACGAGTACAAGTACACGCACGTGGTATCGGACAGATACCCGATGCTGGTATCGGTATCGGTGCATCCCTATTATACATGAAATAAAAATGTGCCATGATAGCAATACAACAGCCCCATATTGCCCACTCCTACTTAACAAGTTTACAAATTTTGTTTATGCTTTCCACCCAAGAAACTAAAATGTCTCTTTCTGGAACAACACTGTGGCAAATGGCAAAATGACAATTTGTACAGGTCATGCAGTAACAGAAACTACCCAAAAAGTGAACAAAAGCATATTTGTAGGTTTAGTATAAGTGCTGCCTTCCTGGCACAGCTGTCAGACACTCAGCAAGCAGACCCACACTGCATACTCAAAAACAGGATTTTAATGATGGAACGGCCTATATTCGTCACATCAGCCCTCCACACTTGGACAGCCAGAGCTGCAGAGTTTGACATAAGATCAGGTTGTAAGATTAGCCTGAAATTTCCAATATAGCAGGCCTTATACATAAGACATTCTTTGTTCCTGAACTCATCTAGTGAAATGTAAGCTTTAAGATTACACCATCATGATATGAGAGCTAACTATAGCCTAATGGTAGCATGACTAGTCAACTGTTTGCAACTAGTGTGCAATCAACTGTTCTGAGACAGCGAAATGTGTCTAAAATGCAAAAAAATAATAATAAAACTGCAAACATAACATTTTCTATTACCTACAGTTGCACCAAGAATCAAGCATATTAAAAAGTTTCAATACTCAGATTTGGTAATCAATTCTGTACTCTGAATTGATTAACACTTCATTGTTTTGACAGCTCAATTGTTGCATATGAATGATAGAAATTACATTTTTTTTAATGTAGAAATGTGTCTATGCTCTATCAAATAAATATTTGGTTTTCAAGACAATGATGTGATTTTTAGTTTATAGGCAGAGACTGATTTGGTATCAAGTATCGTGACACTACACTTGGAATTGTTATCGAAGTCAAAATTGTGATATGGTGGCAACCATTCTACTTTACCTAATACTAAAGAGAGTTAGCAACGCCTGAATTCAAGTACCAACCTGAAAAATTTTAAGTGTTGTACATTTTTGCTCATTTCAAACTCTTATATGGTTGCAACATGTACTTTTAGTTTGCTGCTTTACATTTTCTTCAGGATCAAAAATATAACTTATAAATGAATCTATGCTTCTCTGTTTGTCTGTCATCCTATCTATCTCACCCTGCCTTTTTTAAGTTGGGACCAAAGATTACTTAATCACAAATGCTCAGCAAAAAAGCCTAAATTTAGCTGAATCCAGTCACTGGATCTGAGGATGAGGCTGATCTCTTTATTAATAAGAATATCAACTGTATTAATAAGTATTACTGCATTAAAAACAACATAAAAATGTAGCTGTAAGGGCAGAACACGTCATGGGCGAGTTTTCTCTGCATTTCTGACATTTGGATTTCTGAGTAATGTTATTTTAGTGCTTTGGAAAATTCTATCACTATTTCAGAATTACTGAAGCATGCACTTTTTACAACACTGCTATAAGATTAGATAAATATGTAGATTAACATTATAATGACCAAGCCTGTGTAATAACCCAGGTGTTGATTTTATAGGAGGGGACATTACCCCACAGAAACCTTATCTGGAGCCTGATACCTTAGAAGAGAACACATTAAAATAGATATTCCAAACAGATGGATGTTAAATTAGACATTCTAGATCAATGAAAGGATGGATGGATATTCCAGACCGATGATGGTGGATGTAAAATACTCCAGATGAATGGATGAATTAAAGGTAAATAAAAGCTATAAATAAGGCATGAGTTATGAAAGACAGGTATGCAGACAAACATACAGAGATGGTTTACACACATACACACTCTCTGCCTGCATATCTATCTATCTACCTATATATCTGCATATCTATCTATCCACCTCTCTGTCTGTATATCTACATACATATATATCTACATACATATCTAGATATCTAGATAGATAGATAGATAGAAACAGACAGACAGACATACAGGTAGATACATACACAGACAGAGAGAGATAGACAGACAGACATACAGGTAGATACATAGACAGACAGACAGACATTATATATATATATATATATATATATATATATATATATATAGACGGACTGACAAAAATAACTACATAGATAACAAGGCAGAGACAAACGGTCAAAAAAGACAAGAATAGATAGACAGAAACGGACTAATAAACAGATAAACAGAGAGACAGAAAAACAGACAGACATACAGAGGGATTGACAGATCGATAGATCAATAGATCGATAGATAGACAGATAGATAATGAATATAAACACTATATAAACTGTTAGTTATTATATATAGATAGTGAATATAAACACTATATAAACTGTTAGTTATTATATATAAACAAGATGAATAGTTATTATACATTGACTGACAGGACCGTTACCCGTTACCCGGGCTATGCTAGGCTAGGCTAGTTGAGGTAAGACGGTGTTTGTTTACCTGAAAAGGATTACTGAAGTCCGGGTCTGCAAACGGGTTACTGTCAAAATCCGACATGTTGATGGTGAAATGTCCAGGACAGACCAGGTGCAATAATGTCCTCTATAAACCTTCAAAACGAGCTCTGAGATGCAGCCGTGTGTAAACACACAGACACACTGTAACACTGAGAGCTCAGCGCTGCTCTGCTGTACTACCTCCTACTGCAAAATGGCAGCACAGGAAGTGACGACACGCTCTATTAGACTCAAACATGAATACATCAGACAGTTACAACCTCAATTCAGAGAAATGCTACGGATTTATTTCATTGCTGATAGTATGAACCCAAGATATTTCATGTTTTGTCTGGTCACCTTCATTTAATTAGTTAATATACATCTATTCCAGCATTACAGACCTACAAAACATTCAAAAAAAGTTGGGACGGTGCAGTTTTGGGGTAATATGAGGTTAAAAAAAAAACTAAATAATGATGTGATTTCAGACAAGTGATTTGGTACAAAAGCAATATTTTCCAGGAGCAAAAATGGACCGACAGTTTGTCAAAACATGCTTGAGAAAATGAAAATGTATAATATATTTGGTTTCATACTGTCTATTATAAAAGAAAAGTCAAAGTAAACATTGTATTTTTTCATTTGCATTTTCCATACTGTCACAACTGTTTCTTATTTGGGACAGTATATATATAGATAGATAGATAGATAGATAGATAGATAGATAGATAGATAGATAGATAGATAGATAGATAGATAGATAAAGTATATACTATATACAATATGCAATGCATATAATGCAACAGTCATGAAAATCATGACTGAAATCATGATTAGTGAATATGATTTGTCAGTGAATTAATTTTCAGCTATCAAAATTGTAAACATTTTAATTTTTTAAATATTCTTTTTTATCATAACTGAAAATAAAATCAAACTGATCACCCAGCACAAATAGATAGACAGACAGACAGTCAGACGGATAGTTACATAATACAAATATAACAGTATATATTTGTGATTAATTTAAGGTTTCTTCTGAGCATCTAAAATTGTATACATCTTTACAGAAAAATAATAAAATAATTTCAGGCAGGTAAGTGCTGCCATCTAGGGTCCAAAGAAGAACCTGAATCAGAAAACTTTGTTCTTCTCCAGTATGTAATGATATAGGAAAAAGAACAAAACTACAAAAAGCACAAAACAAACCTACAAATATCAGCAGGACTGAGTTACTGCTGCTACAACTACTACTACTAATTAATAGTAACTATTACTACTATTAAATGTTCTAATAATTTGAGAATCTGGATTTCTGATTTTGATAAACTGTAAGCCATATCTACATTAAAATTACAAAACAGTCTCACTTTATGTATAATGAACATAAAATACATGACACTTGACCTTTCTGAATTACATTACGAACATATATGAAAAATTTCAACATTTACTATTTTTGTGCATGGCTGTACATCCCCCTTCTTATTTTTTGTGCATCTTATTTGATTTCACTGTAAATTTGTCCATAAAGTCAAAGTTGAACTCAAAATGAGGGTCACACTCAATGTAAAACAATACAAAATAAAAGTTCACTTTACTGAAAATCACTGTTGCTTTTTTATTGCGTAATAAATGACTAAATCCAAAGTCCTCTAATGTTACCGCTGCATGACATCCTTCAGACAGGCACGTGCCAAAAATTCTGTAAAACATTAACAGAGAGTAATGTGTTGTATTGATTGTAGATGACCACGCTGGACAGAAGCGTCATTGTGAACGTTTTGTTGTTTTAATGAACGACACATTACCATCCATTCGAATTCTTCATCATAACTTCGATTATGACGTCACAATACAACACAGTTCTCAGTGGTAAGTGATAAGAAAAATCAGCCAAATTTGAACCAAACTCCTGAGCGCCCCTGGTGGACGAACTCTCAGCAGGATGCGGCTGACATGGTGCTTATCTCTTCTTCTATGCTCCGGCTGGTTCTGGACAATAGCCGGGGCAATAGAACCGATTTCCACAAGCATCGCCGTGGGCATAGCGGCCGCGGTCACCGGCTTTTTGGCTCGCTATCAAAACGTCTTGTACTACTTCCAGGAGTGCTGCCGTCCAGAGTGGATCTCCTACAACAAAACAGGTCAGTATGCGCTTTTAACCAGCTAAGGCCTGGGCTCATTTTCTGGATGAGTTTCGCAGGGCTTTGTTATAGAGTTTCTGAGTTTCTGACTTGTCTTTATGATCATTCGGATTGCATCTTGTTGAGGGTGCTCTTTCTCGTTTACCTTCAAACATTTCATGCATAGCTGTCTTCTCAAGTCAATTGGTTCTTCTCATATTGTGTCCTGAATAAGAGATCTTCAGTTTGGTTATCTGGTCTTCTGAAAGCTGAGCTTGGGATCCATTCATTTGTCCAAGGTTATCTCAAAAGTACTTTCCAACCCCAAAGTTAAAATTTGTTAATGTTCTTCCTGTCCAGTCTTTGTTTTACAATTGAAGATCTTCTGCAGGTCCTTCATCCTTGTTCTGCTGGATTCACTTTTTGTTCACGATTGATCCAAAAACTGTCCACCACTTCAACATTTTCTCAATCAGTGGTAAAGTTAATGGTCTTTTACTGTTGTCCCGACTGTTGTCTTGTTCATATTCAACTGAAGTCCCATCTATTCACTCTGTTCTTCAACTTTCCTTACAAAGTTCTTCAGGTCTTCCCGATGTTGTTAATTTGGAGCTATGGGAGCATAATTGAGCGTTTTACACTGTTCATGTTGCTGTGTCACTGTGGCTTATTGTATATTATACATTCGTGCAAATTTAGTTTAGAATATCACACATTAATACAATATGACGGATATATTTATTTAAAATATGTTGGTTTAGGAAAACACTTAATACTGAGTGTGTGTGGAGTTTTTATGTTTGATTAAAATAAGGTGAAATCTTTCACATGGACGTTATAACTGCTTTATTTACATAAATAATACTTTTACCAGCAATATTCAACTGAGAACAGGAAAAACTGGGCACAAAGGAAATGACGTCACGTGCGTCTTTATCTGATATCAAAGTAAGAGTCTGTGGACTGAAAACAGACTAAACATCCAAAATAAACGAGAAAAAGAGGTAAACAAACATATGAAAAAACAGTTTAGAACAACATGCAAGAAATGGCAACCTAATTAACATTCATACACAAAATGATGAGCGTTTTATTTCATAGTTGGAGTACTGATTCGGTATAAAGTCCTGTGATACTACACTTGGTATACGCTGCAATTCAGTGCTGAGAATAAATAGTACTTAAATATCTGCTTTGTGGTTGTCCTGTGGGGTTCTTGACTATTGTGGAAAAACCTGAAAATGTAGCTGTAGGTGATGCATTCTTTGAGCCCCTAATGGAACAAGAAATGCAGATTTGTTTTACAACATAATTTTGTTGAGAGATATCCTGTGGAGTTTTTGTATTCTGTGTCATACGAATAAGGTTTCTTCTTTTGTTTAGTTTTGCTTCTGTTTTTTCATTACCTTTTTTTGTATTTGGTTTTATCTGTTATTGTTTTATTGTTATTTCATATTTGTTGCTCTGTTTATTGGATAGTGTTTCGTATTTGAGCTTGTGCAATGTTGGTATGCCAGATATTTTCACAAATATAAAAAAAACGTTTAAAATAATAATAATAATAATAATTAATAATAATTAATTAAATAAGTACAGATTAAAACATGTATTTTAAAAACTTCATTTTGGTCTTCGTCTGGAGCACGGAACCCGGAAGTAATTATTATTAGTGTAGTTCTCTTCAGTAAACAGAACTACAAAACGTCACGTGAATTGGCGCGTCGCGGAACAACGGCGTCATTTTTTGAGCTTGTTGGGGAAGTGGTGGTGGTGAGTTGGACCTGCAGGGAGAGTTTAGAAAATAAAGGTACATGTATTTATGACTTGAATAGATGTAAAGAATATGAAGACGTCGTGTTCGACGTTGTTACGGTATGTGTTATTAACCAGCGCGCTCGTCCGGGCCTTTGAACCAGTCAGCACGGCTGTAGTGGCCGGGATGGGAGCAGCAGCGCTGGGCAGGACACTCTACCAGTACCTGTACGAGACCTGCGATGGAAACTGGATCAGTTTTAACTCCACCGGTGAGAACAGACAGTCTAGAGAGAAATGTGGAGCTGAATATGAGTCTGCAGTGAGGACAGAGTGAATATGGGCACATTTTACCAGGTTTTATAAATGTTTGCTATCTGTATACTGGCATATAATTTGGATATGTATGTTTTTCCAGCGTTAATCAATGTTTACCACATGAATACTGACACTTTTTAGATATGAATATGTTTTACCAGCTTAGTCAATATTAACTTAGCTTTCGTTTTACTTGCTACAAACCACGGTTGCCAGGTCTAACAGAAATCTCCAGTCCAAAGTTTGTCTAAAGATCGCCCTTCAGAAGCTGGAACTAGCTCAAAATCCAGCCCAAAAAAAAGTGTCACATTGGAAGAAACCAGGCTATAGACGATCAACACTTTCCCCACCCACACACACACCCCAAAACAGAAGAAAAAACTGCCTTTACATTTTCACCCACCATTACGATTTCAAACTAGCTTAAATTGGTGTAAAATTGCGAACTTGGCAACATTGCTCCAAAGTAAAGATAAACAGCCGGTTAGCTAGCTGTGGTTTCCAGACTGTTCTCAGTTTTTAGTTCCCTAAATGTTCTGAAAACTGCTCTTTTTAGGTTATCCTGACCTCAGCAGAACAAGGATGAATGAACTGAATATGATCTTCAAATGTTGCCTTTTGTCTATCTAAACAAAGATTACAAATGTCCAGACAGTAATCTCTGTGGTTCTTTAACTGGACAATAAAAAAAGCAGGACAAGAATAATATTGATGCCTTTTAACTTTGGTGTTAGACTTTTGAGAAAACATTGGACAGATAAATGGATCCTGGACCAAATCAAAGCTCAACTTTCACTTAAAAAACTCTTTTTTTGACACCTTATGACAAGAATCAGTTGAGAAGACAATTGTGCTGGAACATTTCAAGGTAAAAGAGGAAGAGGACCAATAACAAGATGAATGGACACAATTGGAGGAATCATGAATGTGCCATTCAGAAACCTGAAGATCCAAACAGAAGACAGGATGCTTTGCAGAAAAACTATATACATGCTCACTGGGAGTTAGAATTGACTTGACAGCACTTAAAAATAATGTTTTTCTTTTAAAATAAGCTCTGGGGACAAAAAATTAGTGAACTTCAGGCTCCTGCAGATGGCTCTGTACGAGGATGACCAAGCTATAAATTCCCATGGGGTGTGTGGCGGAATTCATAGATGAGATGAGAAGAGGTGGTAAAGTGCAGTGAATGTCTTGTTTAATGTGTGGAAAGCAAAGCGAATTGTTAATGTTTATAAAAACGAGGGAATACATTTGGGTGCCAATTGCCAGAGTGTGAAGGAAATAGCTGAATTTGCAAGTGTACAGTTGTATGGGTCTACCAGCAGTGATAAAAATCTCAGTTCCTTCTAGAAGTCAACACGGGTCCAGTACTCTCCACTGGGAACTGTGTGCCATGAACATACGGAGCAGAGTGGCACGAAGAGCTTTTAAAAGATCACTTATCAATACTCGATTTATTACATGTGGGTTATTGATTCATAAAGATTTATTACTTTATGACTTCAAATATGTTTGTCAGCATTTATAACAGTGTATGTATAATTTAGGACTTCAGCCTGAAGATTTTTTATTTTGGGTTGAAACGGTCCTTAAACAGCTATTTTCTAATTATTTTAATTTTAAGAAGGAAAGTAATGTAATAGAATAAACATCTGGGCATCAATAGGACCAGTTTAGTGGGAAACATTCCCCAGTAAAGTAACAATGGTAATAAGTCAGTTTTATCTTGGATTGCTAAGCATAACTACAGGACATGTCAAGTAGAAGTCACTACAGATGCTGCATTTCCATTTGTAAATCTTTAAATTACGGATGCACTGAATATTTGGCCACCAGTGGCCAAATGTTTTTGTTATTATTATTTGCCCATAAAAAAACTTTCAGTGAAAAGACTGAATAATTTATACCAAGCAATTATGTTTTTAATTAAACTTATCTTTGTCTAATTCCCATATGTAGACCTGAACCAGACTGGAATTTTACTGCAGTAAAGTTAGTTTAATATTACACACTCATTTAACATTCAGAATTCTGCTTTTTCTCCTAACCAGTTAACAAAACACAAATTCACCAGCACAGTTAGTTTGGTGTAAGAGGCAGTGTTGGGGATCATCTCACAATTACCAGAAGAAATGTAAAATGTTTCAGTGTCTGTAGCCAATGACACTCACATTAAGCACACAAAAAATGCATGTGACTTAAATAATTAATTTTAGACATTTTTATGATTAAGTTTGATGTTTTTTTATATTAGTAATAATGTAACATAAATGTATCTTCATACATATTCATTTATTGTCTTGTTTATAATTTCTAACATTTGTTATAAATATAAGAGAATAATCAATTGAACTCATGTTATAAAACCTAATGATGTCAAACCAACTCATTAAAATACAGTCATTCATTCCTGATTAACTACAAGACATATTTTGGGAAATAGTTTAGTTATTAGTTTTATAATGATTTATACAAATGAAGAACTGTTCTGTATTCGGCCAAATGTTTGTTTGTTCTTTTTTTTCAATCAGAAATGTTCACATGCATTCCTAAATTAAATTTTAATTAAAATCAGCCATGAAATGGGTAACAATGGCTCAAAGCTATGTTTTGGTTAGAGCCACTTATAACAATATAACCTACTAAACATACATATTAGATGCCACAAAGGCTTTAAACTACCAAAGGTATCACAGGGCTTATTTATACTAGCTTGTAAAAGGAGGTTTAACAACCCAAGCTTATAAAATGAGTGTCCTGACATAGCCAATATAACAGTAAACAACTCCCTTTTTAAGTTATCAAACACAAACTACTGATGTAAAGGCTGTTTTTATTTGTTCCAGAAAGGACACATAAACAAAATTAATACCTTGTGTATTAGTTTATATCTTTTCTGATCCCTAGCAATAAATAACTTAATCTATTTAGTGTTTAACAGGTTTAACTAGATTTGCAATTGTGCCCCTACAACTGAATGACAAGCAGAGCTGTCCCTGTAAATTTTGGTTGTGCCCCAGTACAACAAGTAGTCTATAAATGCACCTGGTAAGCGAAACAAGTACATAAATGTATTTTGTGTATGCATTGTTCAGTCCTTCTGTTTGCACATATGGTATGTGCTACTTCTTTGTCCTCTTAAATTCATGTGTGAAAGTTTCAATATATAATAAATGAAATGCCTTTATCTTCTATATTTTCCACACAAATAAAAACGAAATAAATCTTATTATACTGTTATTAATCTGTCTGTGTTTTGCTGTCTACACACTGTCATAATTCTCATAAAGGTCTGGAGGAGAACCTGAAGTTGAAGCTATTTGGGCAGCACGTGGCCTCGCGTGTCATCCTGAAGGCAGTGACGGGCTTCATGAACAATGAGAACCCCAAGAAGCCGCTGGTGCTATCGCTGCACGGCTGGACCGGCACAGGGAAGAACTTTGTGAGTCAATTGATTGCAGAGAACATTTATAACAAAGGAATGTCCAGTGGGTTTGTACACCTGTTCACAGCCACGGCTCACTTCCCTCATGACAAGGACATAGAACTATACAAGGTGAGTAACGTTTCAGCATGTAATGTACAGTAATGCATCTCTTTCACCCTGTTCCTCAATGGTCGACCACCACAGAGCTGGCATTATTTATGTAGTGGATCATTCTCAGCACAGCAACAGCACTTACTTGTTGGTGGTGTTAGTGTGTGTTGTGATGGTAAGAGTGGATCAGACACAGCAGAGCTGCTGGAGATGTTAAACACTGGAGATGTGTCCACTCTATTAGACACGCCTACCTTGTTGGTCCACCTCAGAGTAAAATGAGAGACAGCAGCTCATTTGTTGCTCCACAGTTTGTGTTGGTTCTCGAGTCCTTCACTGATGCTCGCAGGACACTGTTGGCTGGTTTCCACTCCAGCAGTGACACTGAGGTGTTTACAAACATCAGCAGCTCTGCTGTGTCTGATCCACTCACATACACACTAACACACCACCACCACATCAGTGTCAATACCATGCTGAGAATGATCAATCACCCAAATTATAGTTACTGTGTGGAAGTCCTGACCATTGAAGAACAGGGTGAACAAAGTATACAGAGGAACAGATGGACTACAGTCTGTAGTTGTAGATATATAAAGTGCACCTATATGCTCACTGGAGCTAAAATGGACAATGAGTGTAGATACAAGGTGTGTGTACCTAATGAATTGGCCAGTGAGTGTATGTTCTGCAGTTAGTAATTGTACACTTGTATACAGTTTAGTACTTGTGCACATAATGGAGTTTTCAGACATTCGGCCATTATATCAGTGAAGTAACCCCCCCCCCCCTTTTCTCTCTCTCTCTCTCTCTCTCTCTCTCTCTGTCTCTGTCTGTCTGTCTGTCTGTCTGTCTGTCTGTCTGTCTGTCTGTCTGTGCTCAGACACAACTGCAGCAGTGGATAAAGGGTAATGTGACCAACTGCCCTCGCTCCATGTTCATATTCGATGAGATGGATAAGATGCACCCTGGTCTGATTGACAGCATAAAGCCATATCTGGAATACTACGAAACCCTGGATGGAGTCTGTTACAGACGAGCCATCTTCATCTTCCTCAGGTGTGTGGCATCACTCCGATGTGCTAAAGTGTTTGTAATATGTTCTCATACCAAAATGTACAACATTTCTGCTTCCAACCAGTATCCATTAATTGGGTGGTCCTACTGCAGATTATAGTCTATTGGTGCATCTTAGAAAATCTGAATATGGTAAAAAAAAAAAAAAAAGTTAACTTTTGTTCATGGTTTAATTCAAAAAGGTAACCTGTCATGTTTTATATTCACATGGAGGGACATATTTTAAGCCTTGTTGATCAGTGTCACTTGTAGGTCACGAGTCATGACGACCAGAAATCCATAATCTCAAATTATTAGAATATTAATTTTGAGTTTGAGTAAATTACTATTCAAACAGTGTGTATATTAAAACAAAAAGGCTTGAAATATGCCACTTTATGTACATTGAATATAAAATGACAGTTTACTCTTTTGAATTAAATTATGAACACAAATTAACTTTTTCACCATATTCTAGTTTTTGGATATGCACTAGTACATGTTCAGTCCTTGTCTTTTAAAGTACCTTATCTGCTTATTCGCTGTAAACTATTAAAACTATCAAATGGTTCATGTTTATCACAATGAGACTGTTGCTCTGGAATCTGTTCATACAAACACACATTTTGGCTAAAAAAAGAAGCTCATTCCATATCAGCACTATTATAATGAAGCTTCAGTATTTTCTGAAAATACACACACTTAGGTGTTGTAAATTAAAGGAATGCACCTGGCCCAGAAATGCCACTTGGGCCCAAGTTCTGCTTCTTCAGCTTCTTTTGACTAAATTTGTGGTGTGTGAGAAATAGGCCTGGGCGATAAACCGAAAATTTACAGATACCGAAATTTATGACAATAACCAACGTCATTTTGCCCGTGTCGATATTTTCACGGTAAAAATGAAAAGAAAAGTTGTTTTGTCTTTTTTGTCGGCTACGTTCATGTTCCTTTAAGACTCTGCTCTCCGTGCTGTGTGTAGGGCAGCCTGTAGTCACGTGACTACAGGCTGCAGGCCCTATGAAGCATGGTCTGACTGAAGAGCTGCAGAGCCACGGATTTATGGCAGCAGTTTTACGCAAGTGGCAGCGCATACGCGGTAAACACATGTAAACTGCGAATGTTAAAGAAGGTTTGCGACGGTTATATGTGTTGCAATGCATATTTCCATACAAGAAGGAAGATCGTTGCCGATATATGAGCGATGTGACACATGCTGCGACAAATATCATTGCCCGTTTTGCTCCGTAGAGTATTATAAGCCAACATCAGCCAGTAAACTTAGGAGTCACCTCACACTACATTTTAACCGAGCAGTCCAATATGAAGGTAAGTCAGTCAACACAACAATAGCAGTCTTTGACACAACAGTACAACATAGGTTGTACAATAAGTCACACAATATCTAATATATAATAGTTATCTACAATGCCGAACATGTCATAGCTAAATATAATTATATAAATTTCAGACTAATTATATAAATATCAGGCATAGGGTGCAGGGCTTTTTGATGTAAATTCTAAATACCACCTCACTCCAGATTGCCTCATGTCAGCAGCCTTATAAGACATGAGCTGGCAGAGCTAGCAGGCTAATTCTTTTACCCTGTTTGTTTATGTTTTCCATAGTAATGCTGGAGGGGAGAACATTGTGCAGGTGGCTTTGGATTTCTGGACTGCAGGGCGAGATCGAGAGGAGATGGAGCTGAAGCATTTGGAGACAGCCCTGTCCCTATCGGTTTTTAACAACAAAAATAGTATGTAGTTGGATTGTGTTCAGCTTTTCATTACCTTTTGTGTTGTGGGGTTGTTTTTGAGACTATTTGTATTGGGTAGGAATGGATCTGAATATTCATTCAGTAGTTATTTTGGGATTCAAGTATGTTTTTGTTTTTTTGGGGCTAAACATAGTGTAGGAGCCACGGCAGGTTTTCACTACGTGAACAGTATTAGCTCATTCACTGTTTCTTTTGAAATCGATGGTAGTTTATTCTGCTTGACTTGGAGTAACTGTCTTTAATGTCCAGGGAAGGTGTTCTGCTAGATATTAGAGCATTTCTGTGAGGATTAGATTGCATTCAGCAAGCATTAGTGAGGTCAGGATGGGTCATCACCAACCCACCTTTTCGCAGTCTCCCTCAAGACAAACAAAAGCAGATAAACTCTCCTTGATTTCAAAGGAAACAATGAATGAGCATGTGTCTTAATACTTTTATCCATGTAGCCACTATTATAAGATCAGCAGCAGGTATCTTCTATTAAATGTAGTACATCAATAATAATTATCCATGTACACTGACAATGATGTCTTATGTAGCTTTGTCTTTGTCTGTCTGTCTATAGGTGGTTTCTGGCACACTAGCTTAATAGACAAGAACCTGGTGGATTTCTTTGTGCCGTTCCTTCCTCTGGAGTACAAGCATGTAGTGCAGTGTGGCCTAGCCGAAATGGAAGCTAAAGGCCGGACTCCTGACCATGAGGTGGTGGATCTGATGGTACGGGATATGAACTTTTTCCCCAAGGAGGAACGTGTGTTTTCCATGCAAGGCTGTAAGGTCATTTCCAGCAGACTGGACTTCTACATGTGACCAAGAACTTGCAAAAATAAACAAGAAGAGTCGCTCAAAAGATGCTCCATTGTGCAATTTTCCCTGAAGAGTTGCAGCACTGTACTGGTTTACAATGAAACTCATGGAACCGAACGACACAGGAAGAATAACAAGAGCTTAAAATTTCCAACACTACTGTTAGCCTGATAGTAATGTGTTGTCTTCCTGCGGTCTGATTAATGGGGCTCATTTTTATAGAACATTTGTGGGAATAGTTTTTAATCCAGTGGTCACTAACTGAGCTCTACCTTCTGGGAGATGTTTAGGTTCAACCCTCATTAGCTGTGCTGGTTTTGGGTTGGAGGTGAAACCTACAGTAAAGGAGATCTCTAGGTGATGGAGACCAGCGCTTTAATCAGTTGCAAGGGTTTATGATCCTTCTCTTTTTTTAAAGAAAGTCTTTTAATTTTGTGCTGTGATTATGTCCCTCCTTGTTTTTAAGGAGGATCACAGTGTAATGAAAGAATGTCCTAAGGGTTAAAATATGATAAATTGTCATTTTTGATGACCTTGAGCTGAAAGTCATTGTACAGTTGTGATGAACCATATTTTCTTTTGTACTTTTCAGGAACACTGGCGTAATTTGTATATCTGTAAAGAAATAACAACACTGCCTTAACCTGTATGTCAACTTGAACTGTTTTTGCCTTCTTTTAAATTTTTACGTTTTTGTTTTATCATTCTTAACAGTTGGGTAGGTCACCAGATCACATCAGCAAACTGACCCAGCAGGCATGGAACCTGATCATAACATTGTATCAGTGCTGCAAAAACAGACAGTGTTGTCAGATCTTTGTCACAACATCATTGTGCCTGCTGGGAAGGTTGTATACAAACCTGTTTATTACATTCAAAACAAGTCCTGGAAGCTCACCAAGTGTTATTTTTCTATACGAGAACACTACATGTCATCCAAAACCTATCCAAATTTAGAACTGGAGCTGTGAGGCTAACACTAGAACGCAATAGTCACCTAACTATCCCAGTTGTGCATACTGATCTTGGTCACCTCTACAGGAAGTTGCTTTGGGCAGCACGTGTTTTATTGGCCAAAAAAAAAAACATACCAAAAAGTTTTTTATAGAACTCACTGGGATGTTTAGGTGACTATCAAGTTTTTGCTAGTAAATGGTGGGCCGTTTGTTGTCGTTTTCACGTAATTGGCATCAGGATTATTTTTACATGATCAATCTGCACTCACAAGGCCAGTAAACAAAAGCACCACTTTTACAGGCACATCTGCAGGCAGCCTCTTCAGTGTAGCTGCAGTATAACAATGTTAAAGCTCCCTCTAGTGTAAGTTTCACTACTCTACAGGCACATGAAGTCTCAAATCAACAATTATTTATTGTATTTATTTTATTTTTTCAGATTAAAAAAACATGTATGATGCCTATATTCTGATTTGCAAATGAATGCACATAAGTTTGCCCTTCACGAATGTCAGCGTTGGCACTGGCCCATATCTCTTGGTCACTGTTTGTTAATGGTAGCCTCATGACTCCAGTTCTGAAATTTCCAACATGTCTTGGCTGATAGATTACTTATAAATTCATTGAAAAATTGTGCCAACATAATTTGATTCAACCAAACCTTGACAACTGCAGACTGTAATCATGTTGTGTGATAACTGAGCATCAGGGAATTGACTGATGTATGTAAATGATTTTGTCTTATATTAGATTTTCAGATGAGGTAGCTTAAAGAAATCAGGTTTAAGCAGAATTGTAAAAATTTTTTTGGTCACATGTAGTTCAGTAGGCTTTTTCACTTACAACAGCTGATTTAATTGATGTTATGACTTCAGTACCATTTTCTGATTTTGTAATCCAGCCTTCATCCTCACTAAATCCACAGCAGGTTTACATGTAGTACTCATGAACTTCTTTTGCTTGTTGATGCTTTTACTGTCTGCAGTTAAGCGTTTGTAGTTTTCTCGCTTGATTTACACATTTTTCAAGCTTAAAATCTTAAATTAAATTGGTCTGTTTGAGCAGGCCAGCTGTAAAAAATTTCAAAGCTGCAAAACAGTAGTTTATTCGCCACTTTCACAATTCCCAGAATGCACCGCGCAACCGGCAACATCTGGTTCACCATTTTCTCTTGTTTATGTCTGTGCCAGCTACGCTACATAAACTGTTTACAACTTTTATTTGGTAAGTCAATACTTACGTGATATCTACTAGCTTTTGTAACTATATGGAGATATTTCTTTGGATATTAAACATATCTTGTCAACTTGTATTTTCAATTTATGCAGTGGGTTTTTAGTGTAAACACGTTGTTGCAAGCTATCGTGTTGCATGCTATCAATACTAAGCTACACTACTAGCGTAGCTGGCACAGACATAAACAAGAGAAAATGGTGAACCAGATGTTGCCGGTTGCGTGGTGCATTCTGGGAATTGTGAAAGTGGCGAATAGACATAAGAATGAAGGACTTAAGAAGTGACCTGTGGTAAGGTGAAGATATGCAGGGCCAAAGGAAAAAGGGTTAATTTCCAAAGTAGCATTTATGTCCTGAATATAAAACTGGGTTTGTCTTCACATTTCCATGTTGCTCATTGTTGTATCAGTGAAAGTGTCAATCAGAATTCGAAGCCTGTCCATTTTCATCTACATAAAAAAAAACAATGGCCCCAAACTGCTTGTTCTGCCATTGTTTTATTTTTAACCCAGTTCCTCTCGGATTGTCATGGTGCCTATGTAATAATAATATAATAGTATTGCTGGTACAAGTGTTATACACTCAATGGCCAGTTCATTAGGTACACATACCTTGTATCTCTGCTGCACTGCCCACATAGGTGCACTTTGTAGTTCTACAATTACAGACAGATCATTCACCACACTACAGTGACACTGACGTGATGTTAAACATCTCTGTCACTGCTAGAGTGAAAATGGCACAGCAACCAGTCAAGTCTCTGACTTTACATCTACAAGGTGGACCATTATGATGGTGCGAAAGTTGACAGTGTTTAAAATCTGCAGCAGCTCTGCTGTTGACATATTTCAAGTCTTTTTGTATTAATGTTGATACTGTTTGAACAGTAATTTAAATGAGTGTGTTAAGTCATACAATCAACACAAACATAACTTGAAATGTATTTATGTTGCACTGTGGACTGTGTAGATAAAACATATGCACAAATTTCAAAAATGAAAAATTTATTTTTTACAAGCCACATACTCCTCTTACACAGGATTCTCAAACTCCTGGTCCTGGAGCATTTTCCCTGCTTAACACAGCTCATGTAAGAATAAGGTGAAGGTGCTCTGCTGTGTTAAAGCTGGGAATGTTCCGGGTTTAAGGCTTAAATTAACATTGGACGTGGACTAAAACATGATTTTTCAATGCAGGATGGCAACTGAAAGGACAGTCTTGAGTGTAGTAGTTTTGTGAGCCTCCAGAGTAGAAGCTGGAACACTTCCACATCTTCTGCTGCAGCATCTTCAAGAAGCTCTGTTCTCTTTTTCCCCACATGTTGGAATGTGGTTCTCCAGCACGTCAGAGAAATGTTGGGTCCAGGCCGAGGCTGCACTCATGGGTACAGTCTGTTAAACAGTGCAGAGTCCCGTTACACCAGCAGTACTGCGTTAATGCAGCCATCGTTTTCTGGGTTGTTTGTCACTTGAGCGTATTTACCTGAAACAGGAGAAGGCAGTATATTAGAGATTATTACCAATAAAAGTGTGATGCCAACTTGGTCGGCAAAAGGGTTCATTCACAGTGCAGCGTGTGGTTAAGGAACCATAAGCCTTATGAACAGAAGGCCTTCGGTTCTATTCCCTGATCTCCCAGAACATGACTGATGTGTCTCCTTTGAACAAGGCAACTGACCCTCAACTGCTCCCTGGGTGTTGCGAATAGAGGCTGCCCACTGCTCTGTTAAAGTGTGCTCACTGCCCCCTAGTGTGTGCGTTTTATTATAAGGATCAGGACTAATAAACAGTATCTGGCCTGAAAACACATAACGGTGTCTTCTACAACTCCTAAGCCTCTAGTCCAGTCAGCTTTATCCAGGTCAACCTTTAAAGTGGGTGTTCACATCATTTTAAAGTGGATAAGTAAAAAAAAAAAAAGTTAATTCAAATTGGTACAGGATATTTTTTAAATATTCATTACACTAAATTTAATTGTAATGTAACAAAATATGACTTTTTACCTTTCAGAATTAAATTATGAACACAACGGAAGTTGACCAAAATCAAAGATTTTCACCATACATTTTTTGATGTGTGGTTTCTAGGCACCTCAGATACTTTTTAAAATGAACCAAATTGTGACTTATAATATCCATTTATAGTCTAATAGGAAATTTTTATTAAAAACAATTCTAATAATCACGCCCATAGTACTCAATTCAAGTGCAACACTCATATTACACACACCGGTCCACATGTATCAATTTTATACATACAGCCCTAGAGTGAGATTCGATTAGTTTATCAGGGGGACGTTTGTTTATTAACATCTTGCACTTCTCAGTGTTGAACCTCCTGTATCCGGACGGCATTAAAATAACAGGAGTGAGTTTCTGATGGTTTGTTGGGTTTCACCAACACAATTGTCTGCGTCACATATGATATGATGACAGTTCCATTTTATCTGTGGCTGTATATAATCACTCCTTTAATAAGTGTGTATTATTTGCTTTCAGATGGGACTAAAATGATCAGATGAGCTCTGAGTTAGCTAAAGAAAAAACAACAGATACAGTAATTGAGCCTATAATTTTCTCAGGGGAGGGAAAAAAAAAAAAAAAAAAAAAAAAAAAAAAAAAAAAAAAAAAAAAACACACAACTAGACAGTGCATCCCGATGTAAAAAAAAAAAAAAAAAAAATCACAGAGGAGCTCCTGCAAAAGACTAAATTACCCCAGGACCCCCTGGAAATTTAATGCAATCCCAAAAGGGCTTACAACAGTGCATAGAAAAGTGCATTTCCTGAAGGAAACTCGGGATATTGCGCATTGCTAACATGGCCAACAAGCTAAGGTATCCCAGTTGGTTTGTAAGGTGATGCTTTGGTATTTGTGGTGGTTGCTATGTCCCCCAAGGCCGTTGCTATGGGACCCCAAGGCCGTTGCCATGTCTCTATGTGAAAATGAATGGGAAGAACGAGGGATGAAAAGATGACAAAAAGAGAAGTGCAGGTCAGTATGGCCCTGCACTACAGCTCTGTTATCTGTCTTGGTGGAGTACATGAATGTTGGTGGCTGTTGGGACACAAACCCTGTGGCTTGAGTGTATGCGAAAATGAATGGAAGTCAATGGGAGGAACGAGGGAAGAAAAGGTGACAAAAAAAGGAGTGTGGGTCAGTATGGCTGTGGACTAGAGCTCTGTTACCTGCCATGATGTAGTATATTGATTTTGGTTGTTGTCGCGCAAATGGAAGCGTGGAATTTGGTATGGCCAAAAATGAATGGAGGTCAAAGGGACGAAAAAGGGATGGCAATAAAACGACAAATAAACGAGTGCGGGTCAAAACAACAGTGAATTTCTGCTCAGGGGCCTGCCCTGATATAGTGTATCTGAAACGGTGCAAGTCGGTCAAGCAGAAGTACAGTTGATGAGCATGCATTTTTGCTCCCCATTCATTCTCTAAGGGAAAAAAATCCCAGATTAAGGAAGTTTTTAGGAAAACCGCCAATCCGATCAAAATTCTGTATACGAGCCTGGATCACACAATCGGACCGAACAATCTGGAGTTGGAACGGTGTTGATATCTCAAAAACTGCGGGACAAGAAGCACGTCAAAAATCCGGCGGAAGAAGAAGAATATATGAAAATCGAATAACAGTATATTCGTATAATAACCCAGAATACATCTATATAGCATGGTGAGTTTATCTGAGTTCAGTGTTCTTATTCCAAGATTAATAAATATTGTACACACACACTTTGGCTAATGCGGACACAAATCCTCCTCACTGTTAACACTCTTGTTTGTGAAAAGGCACTGGAGGAGGATAAAGCATCTCCTTTTCATGCTTGAAAAATGTATCAACAGACCAAACGGTAAACTCACCCCAGATGACTTTCCCGCCCTGCGTGACCAGTCCGAGCTCGCTGACGTTGACCTCAATGACTGTTCCTTTGGTGATAACCCCGAGTGTGGTGTACAGAGGTGAAGAGGGGTTCTTTTTCACTCCTAAAATGGGCAGACAGAACGTGGCCTTCAGCTCTGGGTGAGTGACGTGAGCCTTCTTAAACCTCAAACCCTGTAAACAGAGAGAGCGTGCAAGTGAGACAATAGATGGGTTAACTCCAAATCTTAAAAGGGTGTTGGGACTGAATCCAACACAAGACTGATGTATACTAGTGCTGATTTAGTTAAGCAACAATTGCCTCAGGTTGTCTGGTGAGAACATGATGATGTCACTTTCCAAACGGCTGTTTATTTCACACACCGTCATCAACATGCCACTCATCTATTAAACTGGCCACTTTGTACTTTGAACTGTGTTTAAGCCGTGAATTCAAAAACTTGTTTGAACTGTGGATTAGACCATGTTTGAATAGGGATTAGAATCATGTGGTTTCTATAAACAGAAATAAACAGGATATACACAATGTAGTCCTGAAATAAAGCCTAATATACTATACTAGTAACATGGGTACTATTGAACATTGACAGAATAACTCTTACAATCACTAAATAGTGCTACTGTAGAATAGCAAAAGGCAAACTGAAATAGGGTACTGTCCCTTTAAGACAGCATATTAGCCACATTAGTTGATTTTAATGTTATGGTTGATTGGTGTTTATCTTGTACCTACATATTTCAATAAAAGTCCATGTAAAAAGTCAACTTAAAAATATATCCAGTTATCTTTTAAGATGAAGGGCTTGATAAACAGCTGAGGAGTTGAGAAAGGTGTGTTAAAACATTAAAAAAATAAATGGCTGGACAAAAGTATTGGGACAACAACTGCTTAGCCATTTCTTCCAAAATCAAGGGATTAAAAAAGAAGGGTCTCTACTGTTCAGGGAAGGCTTTTTGCCAGTTTTGGAGCACTGCTCTGAGGATTTGACTGCATTTAGCCGACAAGAGCAGTTAGTGATTTCAGGATGTTGGATGATCACCACCACCACCACCTCATCCCCAACTCCACTAACTCACCCCAAAAGTACTTAATGGAGCAGAAAAGACAGTTCCACAGTGCTTTATACCCCTCCAGCCCACACCTGGCATTAGACACAGTGCCATGTTTAATCCTATTCTATGGCAGTACTTCTGTACAGGGACTAGACAAACTCTGTGTGTGTATTTGTACATCTGTGTCAACTTAAAGTAACTGAATGCATTCATTAGAAGGGCTGTCCACAAACATCTGCACATATAATGTATTAAACCATAAAAGGAAAAAAAATTGTTGCAGACAAAACTTTAAAAAGATGGCGGTAAGAGGAGTTGATTACATGAGTATGAGCGGCAAATAATTTTAGAAATAAACACTGGTTCCTCACCATAGGTCTGATAAAGCGTTCGTATTTGGGTGGCTTGCGTGTAAAGCCTTCTCCTACAAAGCAGACTTTGGTGACCATCCTCTTCCAGGCTTTCTTCTGTCTCTTTCCAGTTCGGATCACTTTCAGAACCTCGGTCTCACCCTGAGCACGAACCTTGGGCAGAGGCACCTCCCATTTCCCCTACAAACATGTCAACATGCAAAAAAATAAACACTTCACTTCATAAAATAATTTAGGCCATTTCATAAAATTGATTCAGGTCAACCCCAAGCAGCATGCAAACATTTGTTCTGTGAGGTTTTTAGTGGTTGGATAAAACTTACAGCCTTCTCTTTCCTCTTCTGTTTGATCATATTGGACAAAACTTTAGCCCTTGACTGGCCTTCTCTGTCTAGCAGGTAAGCAGGCACTGCCCCCTCTGGGGTCTTCTCATCATCCTTCTGTTTGGTTTTTCTCTTCTCATGCATCTTAATGCTACATACAAACACAGAAATCTTACATCAGCATATACAGTGTTTCTGGTCTGATGCATACATAAGTTCAGTTCCAGGAGTGTTAAGAATTTCCTGCAGTGTGTACTCACGTTTTCTTCATCTGAATCTTCTCTGCATGTCTCT
Source organism: Crenuchus spilurus (assembly GCA_036984385.1). NCBI lineage: Eukaryota > Metazoa > Chordata > Actinopteri > Characiformes > Crenuchidae > Crenuchus > Crenuchus spilurus. The sequence continues at coordinate 90,660 of BRDA01000616.1, forward strand.
GTTTGTGATAGAGCTTGGCCTTCAGACCGATCAGCTTCTTGGCTTTGTGCGAGCGCTCGTGTGCCTCACGACTCTCCTTCTTCCTCTTCCTCTCATGGTGGTCGAGACGGTAGCCATGGCGCTTACGGTGCAACTCGATGTGCTCATTCTGAGGCTGCGGGAAGTGAGAAAACACAAATAATATAAAACTACATATAAATGTAAAAACAAGGAATACATTTGAGAAAAGGTGCAACACTGCAATATCACTGTAATACTAACGTGGCTCCAATTTGCATGACTTCACAGAGCTGTGTAGTACCTAGCTGGCTTATCATTAGAGGTGGTTGAAAAAAAAAAAAACAGTATGCAACAATATTTACTATTTGACATCTGTCAAGCTAGAACAGACAAAATAGCTACTGTTTAAAGAGCCTGCCAAAAACTACTACCTGATTGATTTGTATTTAGCATTTCACATTATGTGTTGAACTAAATATAAATAAGTAGGATTCATTATACTATAATTTTAATGAAACATGGTTTTGAAATACTGACACTCTCTACAACATACTCAAAAGAAGTATATTTAAACATATTAAAATATTAATTAATACACGGCCAAGCTTTACCTTTATTCTAATTTGGTCTATATAATAATATATACATACAGACATATTTAAGTTAAGATAAAGAAAACACGGAGAACAGCAGAAAAAATAAAATTTAAAAAATACGGAAAAAATTACGTCATCACCTTCACTTAAACAACAAACACGTGTATATCAAACATTTACTGCCCGCTGCCTTTACTTTGTCTATAAGCGCATTTTGACAGATTTGTACATCACTGAGTGCTGTGAAGTGAAAAACACGTTTATTTCTCATTATTCTGAAATTAGTCTGAACAAACATGTAGAGCACACTGTTAGTCTTTAGCTTAGCTTAAAACTTTACACTTCAAAATTAGGGTCATAATAGTTTTCTTACCATCCTGTTCGGTCGTATTCAGGCGTGTAAAATCAGAAGTAAAAGTTTCACTGTTTTGTGGGATACGTTTTTTTGTGTTAAAAGGCTGTTTTTTATGATTTGGGAGACTTTCGGGTTCTCGATGTTACTGTTCCCGACGGCCCGTGTTTAAGAGGAAGTCCGTCCCAGAAAGTCGTCCGGGTGAATGGTCGCCTGATAGTGTTGCCAGGTTCACGAAAGTTACACAAAATTTGGCCACTTCAGACAAAGGATCACTTGCAAAGTGTACTCAACAATGGTTCATAAACAATAGTAATATTAACAACAAAAAATAAAAAATAATATTAATTATAAACAATAGTAGTAGTAGTAATAAGAATAATATTAATAAGCATTCATAAAAATACAACAAAACAACAAAAAAATAACAAATAACAGTAATATTAACAACAACAACAATGCATTAATAGTAATAATAAACAGTAGTAATAATAACAAGAAAAAACAATAGAAATATTAAAAAATATAACAACAACAACAAATCATTAATAACAGCATATGCAATGCTTGAAGAAAGTATAAAACAAAAAGGAGAACGATTTAAAAGCAATGCCTAAAGAAAGTGGAGGAATGCTGTACTGGCAGTTGTTTTAATTATTAATAGCTTCTTCAACCGCCCTGTGACTACATTTTCGACGTTTGGCTTGTTTCATTTTATCTTAAATTGCACGGGAGACTGGTGTGGATCTGGCAACCCTATCTTTTGCGCGTAGCACATGCGTCGGAAGTTGCATATTTCCACCAGCTCGTGTAAACATATTACTGTAATATAATAATATATCAGCAATCTCTGTCATTTTTCTCCTTGTTTTTTCACTGAGTTGTATAAAGGGAGCAGCATGTCTGAGGATCCAGCGATGAAGAAACAGAAACTCTCTACAGTATGTACACGTGTTTTCTACTACACACACTGCTCGTTTACTTTACATCTACATGTGTGTAATACTGAGGCTCTGGAAAGGTTTATACCAACTAACACACCGTGGAAGTCTCAATCTTATCATAGAGCAACACGTTAACCTGTTAAGAGCTTACTGTTTTTATACTGCAAGTTTATAAAAGAAATAATAAATGTTGATGTTTTAGTGATCAGAAAAATTTTTATGATTTATAATATGATTACACATGCTTACAATTTAATGCTGATCACTAAAAATGTAAGAACTTTTAGTGCCAGTGTACTGCCACAAGTACATGTAGTATAAGCCTTTGTTCATTTTAGTTGGATATATTGTTGGCTAGATGTAGTTAATTGGAGGAAACAGTAGGTGGCAGTAGCAGAAAATATTTCTATGCATCCTGCCACATTATCAGTAAGTGAGAGCAGATCACTCTTGAGCATGATGGTAAATTGCATTATATCACAGTCAATCGAGTGAGACCTGCATACATTCTAACGTCAGCGATAGCATCGTGATTTCACTGTTCTGCCCTTGGAACAGCCGGAATTAATTTATTTCAGGCTGCACAGCACTGAAGGGACATGATATTGGAACTCAGATTTGCACCACCAGAGGACGCCCTTCAGACAGACAATGAGCGCTCAGTTGTATTTGTTTGAGCCTCAAACATCAGTAAAAATCAACTCTTACTGTATCTGAATATATAACACATGGTTACCAGGAACGTGTTTATTTTCTGTGTGATTGATTTATACATTTTTATTTTCAGGGTGAAAAGAAGGTGGACTGGAGGAAAATGAAAGCTGAAAGTAGGTGACCTTGGATACTCACAATGCTTTTGGGAATAGAACTAAAGAGGAAAACTTTGGTTAATACTTTTTTTTGCAGCAGAAGAGGTTCACACTGACTGACCTGATCTAGGATCAGTTTATTCTATTTATATTATGTTGAATGTGACCAGGGGACCGGCTGTTATGTACTGAAGACACACACACACTAGAGGGCAGTGAGCATCCAGGGAGCAGTTGGGGGTTAGGTGTTCACTGAAACATTTGGATGACTTTCTTTTTTACTGTTTATTGGGGGGATGCAATGAAATGAAAACATTTGGCCGAAACCAAAACTTAATAAAAAGAAATATTTGGCTGAAGGCTGAAAACTGAACACTGTTCTACATTTCTAAAAATCATTATAAAATTAGTAGCTACACTATTTCCCAAAATAAGTCTTGTAGTTAGTCAGGAATGAATGTCTGTAGTTTAGTAAATTCCAGTGCAGATTTAGATAATCAAGCAAAAATGCTAAAAATCACTTCTGTTGATCTGTTCTGACTGATGACCAGTCAGCTCCGAATAGAAACCCTGAAACCACAGCCAGATCAGGAGCTGGCAGGAAGCTAAGCTGTGTGATTGTGCTTTATGGTAGCAGGTAATCATGTTTTCTTTTTGTGTATTATCTAATTAAAAACAGGAAAGCAGCAGAAGATGAAATGGAAGGATGCCAGGCTGATTAAGCAGCTGGAGAAAAGCAGACAGGCTAAGCTGGAGGAGGAGAAGAAGCTACAACAGGCTCAGGAGCAGGAGCCACCAAAAGCTAAAGGTATCGTAATCTAATGTAAACCTAATCTGTAGTTTAAGGTACAGGTGGGTTTGAGAGAGCTTATTCCACTAAATACTGATTTCTGAACTTATGTTAAACCATAGACAGTCAATGGCCACCCTTGATTTGGAATGAACTCGGCCCAGATGTCACAGATGTCACATGACAGGGTTTACTGCAGGTATAAATAAGTGAGCACACCAGTCAGTTGTAGCAGAGTGTAAAACCATCATCATGGACAAATGACATGATAGTAGGGTACCGGGTGAATCGTGTTGGTGGTATCTCAGAAACTACCAAATGTGTGGGATGTTCTAGAGCTGCTGTAGTGAAGGTGTACTAAGAATAAACTGGCATTGAGTGCCTCTCATGGACCAGTGATGCCAGAGGGGAACAATGACTATGGTGAGTTTAAGGGATCAAGTATCAAAGTTGGTAATAATATTGTGAAATTAATGTGTATATTGTTTAAGATTAATTGTCTGTTCCACCTTAAATGGTGCAGTAGTTTCTATTGAGGGCCTCAAATGGCTGCAGGTAACTGCTGTGCCATTTAAGGTGGAACAGGAACAGCTTCTGTTTGGTTCCTTTCAATGTTTGTAATTTTTGGTAAATGAAAGCTGTGAATGACAGTGTGTCTCTTTCCCAAATTATTGTTAAGAAATTTCATTTAAAATTGCAGTTAGTGTTCATATAGATTCAGTTCATTCTTATTTGGAAATTATTCTTGGATAAGAGCAAAATCTACACCCACTCAACAATACATAGGCTATGTATTATCTGCAGTGGTCTGAGCTAAGAGGCTGTGGTAGCTCACAAGTCTTTGGAGCAATGAGTGGAAATTTAAGTATGATTAATTGAAGCTGTATTATTCCCAATGTGGTCACCAACAGGTCGTTTGTACACGGTGACCATTGCCTTGCCGGGCTCTGTGATGGACAATGCCCAGTCTCCTGAGCTCCGGACTTACCTGGCTGGACAGATTGCTCGAGCCTGTGCTGTGTTCTGTGTTGATGAGGTGGTCATATTCGACGAGCAGGGAGAGGACACCAGGTTAGTGAAGTGGACAGGATCAGCACTGACAGAGGTTGCTTTTGCAACAGAAGAATATATAATATTATAATATATGTGAGTATATTGTGTTAATTTAACTCCTTAAAAAAACCCGGAAGCTCTGCCAGGTCCAGCATCATCATCTCGCATTCAAAGCTTCACGTCTGTCTTCTCCACACAAAAGGGAGGAGTCTTGTGAAAGCTGAACCTGTTCTTTTCTGACTATTTTGAGCTGCTACTTTTATCCTAGAAACAAAATGAAACATACCCTGGACACATTAGAGGGTCTACCTTTCACATATATACATAACATGAATCAAAATATATTTTAAGATTCTTGTGAGAGGAGCTTAAATAAGCAGAGACATGTTTGTGACAGCGACTCAGACAGCTGTGCTGTTTTCCCT
>BRDA01000618.1:0-15419 GCA_036984385.1 Crenuchus spilurus
ATTGAATCAAATGGTAGCATCTTGGGGTTACGAGGTCTCCCAAACAACCATCAGGCACTATCTACATGCCAACAAGCTGTTTGGGAGGCATGCACAGAGAAAGCCTTTTCTGAGTTACACTCATAAGCGTAAAGGGGTGGAGTTTGCCAAGTGGTACTGGAATTTTAACTGGGACTGCGTGCTTTGGTCAGATGAGACCAAAATAGAGCTTTTTGGCAACAAACACTGTAAGCGTAACACCTAGGATGAGTACACAGAAAAACACCTCATGCCCACTGTTAAGTATGGGGTAGGATCGGTGAGGCTGTGGGCCTGTTTCTACTCCAAAGGACCTGGGAACCTTGTAAGGATACATGGGATCATGAACTCTTTGAAATAATAGGACATTTTAAATCAGAATCTGGTGGTCTCTGCCCGAAAGCTGAAGATGGGTCATCACTGGGTCTTTCAGCAAGATAATGACCTTAAACATGTGGCCAAATCTACTCAAAAATGGTTCACAAGGCACAAAATCAAGCTCCTCTCTTGGCAATCTCAGTCCCCAGACCTCAACCCAATAGAAAACCTGTGGTGTGAGCTGAAGAGGAGAGTGCATAGGAGAAGACCCAGGACTCTGGATAATTTTGAAAGGTTGTGCAAAGAGGAATGATCTAAGATCCCTCTTTCTGTATTCTCCCATCTTGTGAAGAGTTATAGGAGAAGATTAAGTGTGGTCTTGTTGGCAGAAGGAGGTTGTGCAAAGTACTAAAACCAGGGGTGCCAATAATTGTGGCACACATAATTTCATTCAAGAGATTTATTTCTTAATGTGTGATTTTTTTCCCACCAAATAAAGACACTTGTATTAAAGCTTAGATTTTTTTCTTTTTTTGCATTGTATTTTTATATTATATTATATAAAACAAAAAAGAATTTATTAGAAGCCAAAGAACACTTCTTAACCAGGGGTGCCAATAATTATGGAGGGCGCTGTATATCTGACAAAGGTGCTACTTTAATGAGCCCAAATTTTAGATCAATTTTGGTTTATAAATTGATTCCATGATTATTTAACTCCTATACTTTCATTTCAGAGTGCAATCAGACATTAAACTTAATCATTTGCAGTAAGTACCTGGAAAAATTTGGGTGTTCTAAACGTTTGGCTGGTAGTGTATAATTTTAGTATTTTAATAACAAATCTTTGTTTACTCTTGAATCTCACCTGTCAGTCATCTTGTTTACTATTCTTGTCATTCAGTATTTTCTTTGTGGGTAAAATTAGTTTTGATTCAATGTGAGGCAGTTATTGCTGAATGAAGTTTACTCATCTGGGCCAAGTTCCCGAATGCACTGTAGCCCAGATATTATAGTGAAATGGTTGAGCAAGTTTAATGTTCAGCTTCCTGTGTAACTGTTCAGCTCTCATTACTGTAATTCTGAGACACTGCATTTATCAGCTTTGTGCTCAGAAATACTCATTTTGTTTCCTCTAAAAGCAGAAGTCATCTAGACCTTTATGATTGTGTTCACACTAGGTCGTTTGCATAGAAAAAGCTGCTATCTGGATTTTTTTTAATGTTGATATGCATAAAAAATGTACAGTGTTCAGGACAGTGGTGCTTGAACGTTTGTGAACCCTTTTAGAATTGTCTGTATTTCTGCATAAATGTGACCTAAAACATCATATTTTCACACAAATGTATAGAAATTAAAGACGTTTTTAAAATGACGTTATAATTGGTCTTTTATTTAATAAGGAAAGTATCCAAAATTGCATACTAGTGCATCTCAAGATATTTTTATATTATTTGTGTTCATAATTAAATTCAAAAAGGTAAACTGTCATATTTTATAATCATTAGCCATAAAGTGACATATTTCAAGTCGTTTTTGTTTTTATTTTGATACTGTTTGAATAGTTATTTACTCAAACGCAATGAGATATTCTAATAATTTGAGATTCAGAGTTTCTGATTTTCATGAGCAGAAAGCCAAACTGATCAACAGTCAATATACACTGCTCAAAAAAATAAAGGGAACACTAAAATAACACATCCTAGATCTCAATGAATAAAATATTCCAGTTGAAAATGTTTATTTATTACATAGTGGAATGTGTTGAGAACAAAATAACAAAAATGATCAATGTAAATCAAAGTTATTACCCCTTGGAGGTCTGGATTTGGAGTCATACTCAAAATCTCATACCACCCTCATGGACTCTGTTTCTGACAGTTTCAGCAGAAACATGGATATTAGTGGTCTGCTGGAGGTCATTTTGCAGGGCTCTGGCTCTGCTCCTCCTGTTCCTCCTTGCACAAAGGAGGAGGTAGCAGTCCTGCTGCTGAGTTGTTGCCCTCCTACGGCCCCCTCCTTGTCTCCTGGTGTACTGGCCTGTCTCCTGGTATCTGCTCCATGCTCTGGATACTGTGCTGACAGACACAGCAAACCTTCTTGCCACAGCTCACATTGATGTGCCATCCTGGATGAGCTGCACTACCTGAGAAACTTCTGTGGGTTGTAGACATCGCCTCATGCTACCTCTATGGTGAGAGATGTGACAAAATGCAAATGTGACCAAAACATCAGCCAGAAAGGATGAGAACAGAGAAAAGGTCTGTGGTCACCACCTGCAGAACCACTCCTGTATAGGGGTTGTCTTGCTAATTGCCTCTCATTTCTACCTGTTGTCTGTTCCATTTGCACATCAGCAGGTGAAACTGATTCACAATCAGTGTTGCTTCCTAACCGGACAGGTTGGTTTCACAGAAGTGTGGTTGACTTGGAGTTACATTGTGTTGTTTAAGTGTTCCTTTATTTTTCCTTTATTTCCTTTATTATTGTATATGTAATGAATGTAAAATATGAGTGTACTTTTTGAAAAAAAAAAACAATTTACTTTTTATGATATGTAAAATGTTATGTGGCACTGTATGTGAGTTGTAAAAGCATGTGAACCTGTGCTTTCACTATCTGGTGTGATCCCCTTGTGCAGCAATAAACAATAAAGCAAACATTTCCACTAGCTGTTGAATAGTCCTGCACATCATCTTTGATTTTTACTTTTATTTTAGCTTCAGCTAAACAGAATGTTACAGAAAATGTTACAGAAACTGCTCACGTCAGGTCTTTCCAGAATGTTTAGGTTGGACTAAGGTCAGGACTTTGACCATTCAAAACATTTAACTGTATTCTTCTCTAACCATTATTTGTGTGATCCCCCTCCCTCTGTGACATGTTCTCTGTTTACATCTGCCATGTGATGTCTTTGCCAATGTGTCTTGTCGCCATGTGCTTTTGTTTGTTTGTGTCGTGTCTTCATGTCCCTGCCCTTGTCATGTCTTCATGCCCTCATTATAGTCAGCACCTGTCTTGTCTTGGCTCACAGTCCTGCCATGTCATTTAATGTTAATCATTGTTTCTACAAAAGCCTTCCCAATGTTTCAGTCCTCGTCCGTCATTGTTTGCCGTCACGTTCATGTTTTGGTCACAGAGTGATGACATAACCAGTCCACAGTGTTTCAGTGTTTGCGTCTTTGTGAATACAGTCTCGTTTTGGGATCCTGCTTCCATCTCCTCCTGGTCACAGCCTTATGACAATTTGATGGAATATTATTTTTTTGTTTAAGGTCATTGTCTTGCTGCATGACCCATGTTCTCTTGAGATTCAGCTCACAGACAGATGTCCTGATGATTTAGAAATTGCTGGTATAATTCAGAATTAATTGTTCTATCAATGATATAAGCTTTCCTGGTCCAGATGCAGTAACACAGACCTAAACCTTGATACTGCCACCACCATGTTTTACAGTAACTGTAAACATATCATGTAACTATTATTCTGTATGTACTTTCTGCAGTTTAGCTATAAATGAATAATGTTGCAGTTGTTTTGAGGTAACAGAAATATACATTTTCTAAAAACATCCAGTCAGAGGTGATCTATTGGATTTGTTTACTTTAAATTAGCTGTTTGTGTTTGATCTGTTTTTTTTTTTTACTTAATTTTACATTTAAAACTGCATCAATGTGCTCTTGTTTCTATGACAACTTAAATGTATACTTCATGTTGTGAAATAAATTGCCACCCAAGTTGTTTTTTTCCTCAGAACTTACACATACCTGGTCCTCAGTCTACCCTGAATAAAGGTAGCTTACAAAAGAGGTTTGTGTCTGACCTCAGATAACTGTTTGCAGTGGTGACTGATGAAAAATATTCTAGGTGGGGCTGTTTGAGCCATATTCAGTCAGTTTCCACAACTATCCAAATATTATTTAACGCAAACCTTCAGATACCAGTGCTCTGTAAAAAGTCACTATTTAATTGCCATTTAAAAATCTGCAGACACGCAAAGATAGAAAGTACAGTATGTATCATTAGATTACCAACTGAGTCTGGTTCAGAAACTACAATAAAGTGAGTAAGACCACTATTAAGACAAAATATTAGCATTTTTAGAGACATGTATTACGTGTCATTAATGTCAGATGTTCCTAAAACCACTGACCGACTCTACTGTGGTGATAAATGAAACCTTTAGGCAACAGACTTGAGGATGTTGATTGGCTAAATTTTGTTGGTATGCGATGTATCTTGTGTCAACAGGTCAGTGATTGGCTGCAGATTTAAGAATGCTGATTGGCTAAATTTGTGTTGCTATGCACATATCTTGTGTCAGCAGGTTAGTGATAGGCTGCTACTCTGACTGGGTGATATTTCTGTTGCCTCGGAAGAGAGATTGAATCAAAAAGGGAATTTCTACCCAATATATTTTATCTATTACATGTTATTGTGCATGTTTATTACATACATACTTAAAATACATATTATTTTAACCATGTTTATTTTAAAAATGAAAATAAACAATTTATACCAAGAAAATTGGCCTCTTTTGGCCAAGTGCCACTGGTTGCTTGAGATATTTTAGGTGCTGTGAAACTGATGATGTACATATTGACTTACAGATATTACTCGTTACTGTCAATGACAATAACAAAAGTGTTACTTCACATTCAAATAGCTGTGAAATGTAAATGGTATGTAAATGTAATAAATAATGCACGCAATTAATTGCTAGAGGTGAGTTATCATTGTAAGGGTTAAATAAATGGTGATATCATCATATCATGATGTTACCGACAGTAAGTCTTTTAAGTAAGCAAGCACACCAGTCAGTTGTGCAAGAGTGATTATTTCCACTATTATGTAAGGGTTGTAATGCTCTGATATGACTGTAACTATTCATTATTAATGAACCATCAGGAATGTTTATCTTTGATCAAAATATAAAGCTGTTGTTTCAGTACTAGGCTTGTGACACTGATCATGTAGGACATTTTTGGGTAAAGGTGACTGAATCACTTTGTTTGATCTTTGATACAAGCATCCAATGTTCTTCATGATGTTTCTGCTCATGCTAAGCAATAAGCTACCAAAACCTGGCCCAATGTCTTATTGACAAGGTGTGATTTATCATTTCTTATTCATTTCAGCTGTTTAGGAGGTGGTTCACTCACTTTATAATGACATATTTTTGACTCTTCAACAGTAGCTGCAACACCTCAGTGGTAGCTCCCACCAAATGGTAGTCATTCAGATGGCACAAGAAAAGACAGCTGGAAGTTTTTCCACTGTTATGTAAGTTAGTGAGTGTGAGATGGAGATACATCTACAAAATTTGTTAGTTGTTATATTTTCCTCTTTGTCAGTGAATAATCTGTGAACATCTTCCAGCTTCTTCTGAAGCCTGTGGTTGAAGACCGTGATGGCCAAAATGTGCTCAGCTTGGATTATGTTGGATTAAAATAACTCAGTCTGTTATGGCTACTTCAAAGGAATGACAGAAGGGGAAAAAAGAAAGAAGTAGAGGGGAAAATAAACAAAGGAAGAAAGAAAAGAAATGGCAGCATCAGTAAACATACAATCCACTTTTGAGTTTTGGGAAGAAAGAGTGAATGATCAAATTAAACAAAAAAAGTATTGGGACGCCTACTCATTCATTGTTTCTTCTAAAGTCAACTTCTGTTAATACCCTTCATTCTGCTTTTGTTGGAGTAAATGTCTCTGTGAAGGGGTTTCTACTAGATGTTGGAGAATTGTTGTGAACTGATTGCATTCAGCAACAAAAGTGTTAGTGAGGTTGGATGATCACCACTACCAGCTCATCCAAAAAAAAAAAAAAACAACGGATGGAGCACCATCATTCCAGAGAACACAGCTCCACAGCTCAATGCTGGGGGGGCTTTATACGCCTCTAGCCCAGTCTGGCATTAGAAATGCTTCCAGTAGGTTCATGTTTATCTGCTGCAGGGAGTCCTATTGTTTTGGCAGTAATTCTACAGGGACTAGACAAACTGTGTGTGCATTTACACATCTGTGATAGCAAAGAGTGCAGTGCCATTCATAACAAGGGGTGTCCACAAACATTTGTGTATAACATCACTATTTTGTAAATACTCTCACAGCATACAGTTAAGATCATCCATCCATCCATCCATCCATTATCACACCTGCTTAATCCTTATCAGGGTCATGGTTAGTCCCCTACCCCCTCACTGGGCCCAGGGCGGGGCATTACACTATTCAAGTAAGCCCAGGACAGGGCGCCTAGTTAAGATCATATTTTATGAAATGATGGTTAATTTTGCGTGAAGCTACATGTATGACGAGAGCAATAGGGAAATGAATAGTGCACATACATACCTCAGTGGAAGCTCGTCATTCAGGCATTCAAATGACACAAGGAAAGGCAGCTTGAAGCTTTTAACCCTTATTGTGTATGTTGAGAGAGTGAGCTGGAGAAGTGTGACGGCACTGAGGAGCATGGCTTGTGGAAACATGAGGCAGCCACTCTGTTAGGCCTTTTACTTTGCTCTGCTCTGCTGGCTCAACATTTTTCCCAACAGGACCATGTCCTGTTGACATTCCCAGCCAAGCCGAATGTGGAAAAGCATGGAGGTGCTTTCAGTGTCTGATAGACTGCATTCTAATCTTAAAAGCATGGTATGGACGGATGGTTTTGAAATGCAGAAAAGCTGTAATTATGATGAGACGGCTCATGGTGCACGAGAAAGCACAAAGAGTGATTCATTGTGCCAGTACAGCAATGATTATACAGACCGTGTATGGTTAAGAAGATTTAGATCTTCCAGTGACAGAAAGGGCCACACACCTTAGATCAAAGTCAGACTACAACAAATAAACAAACAGAAGTTTCTGGACATTGTGGCATGTGCACTGCAGCTGACCTTAATGCTCTACACATTGTTTAAAAGCCTCTTAGAACATCAGTCTTGTCAAATTTCTTTACATATGTTTTGTTGAGCATATAGCCCATCTATCATGTGTGGTATTTATAGAGGTAATTCTATACCCCTTTCAGCCTGCTGTATAGTATACCAGGCCATCTTTATTCAAGCATAATAAATATATGTCAGAGCACCTTCATATGCAGTGGAGACCTAGAACAAAGCCTTCTGAAGGTGGATGAGATAGGAAAGTAGGAAAAGTTGAAAAATGTCTCTTGGTGTGACTCATGTTTCAACACGTCCCTTGGTGTCACCACGTTCAGCCAAACTCAGGAGAATTATGCCTTTTAGATGAAAGTGCCCTGGTCCTTTAATACTATATTGTGGATGTTAATTTAAGCAGTAATACACCAGAGGAAGAGCTATAACGTGATATATTGGCACTGGTGTTCTGCAGTCTTAGGCACTGAAGATCAGTACACCAGCCAATATGTCACATTATAGCACCAATCTCTAGTGTATTATTGTGATTATACCACAGTTCTGTTAGATTTTAAGATAAAGAGCACTGAAAACAAAATTTATCAACATTCCCCAGGACAAAGTAGTTCCTCTATCAGATAATCCACTCCAACATCATCATCACACTGTGTTCATTAGTCATAATAATCAAGGAACAAGGTGTTAAAGATGTTGTTTGCTGGTGTAAACATCTCTCACAGCTAATCAGAGGTACATATATCTGTTACATTCAGCTCTTAAGCTGCTGGTAAAAGTGGATTAATTTCATTTTTGTTCTTGGTACCGAACCTGACTTCTTTATCCTCTTCAAATAAGCTGTAAATAAATGAAAAGTCCAATTATTTTACTATTTTGACTTTGTTATTCGGGCGGGGGAGGGACTCTGGGGTTATTGCTAGAGTATGTGGTGGAGTAATACTTAAAAAGCTTTAGTCAGAGTGCTGTTACCATGCAATATCAGCACTTATAGAACATCTCTCAGCCAATCAGATTGCAGGGTCGGAACTATCTGTGGTATAATTAATGTTAGCTCTCATCAGTAGGAAACAGTAAACTTTCTGCTGCTCTATTTGACTAAAGATAACATTTAAGCTGTACAAATAATAGCTCTGGTGTTTGGGAAAGATGATTTAAAGTAGTTAAATGTTGAGAAATCTTGCTGTCTTCAAGCCAAGTGGTCAGCAGTTCCTTCCAGAGTTCTTTGGCATTCCTTCCAGCAATCTGGAGACATCTACTTGGCTTGACTGCTGGTGATCACGTCATTTGTTACTTCAGATCTGCTTGCAGTTCTGTTCACCAATTACTGTGTTTAGATTTATGGTCGCTGGATTTTCCTCCACCATTCCAATGGACGACGGCATAAGATGTTCATAATAGTCTTTTATCCACAGTGCTGTGGTTACAACTGAAACATTTACATTTGTATTTTATTCATCCCGCAATGAATTGTCATTTTTTATGGCACAAAATTATTCCCACAAGGCATGTGAGTTTTGTAAAGCTCATTTTAACCAGAGAAGGTCTTTGAGGGAGTGAACGTGACTTGAACTCTTGAAAGGAGCTACTAGAGAAAGCATTTGATTAGATTATGTTTGCCGTCTCTCTGTTGTGCCATAACATTTTCTCTGTAAGGGGCTCTGGCCTTAAGATAAGTTATCTGTAGCTTTAATGTTTTGACATGGTAGAGCTGGAGCAAGGAAACAAAAGGGTCAGTGCAGTTGGGCTGCTTAGATGAAATGTGTTAATGCCACAGATCAAAAGCTACACAGAATTCTCCTAAGCTTAAACAGTGGACGCGGGGCAGTGTCAAAGTCCATTCACAGCAAATGAAGAACATGAAAGAGCCTCCGAAGCTGAAAAAAGCACAATGAATAGAGATCAAATCCTCTGTTTTTCGACTTCAATGGAGTCAAGAGTCAGAAGGCACCGATGGTTTAGACTCCGTAAAAACCCAGATTAGCTGACTCAATGATTATTGTCAGATTTCCAGGGCAGAAAAAAAGAAGATTAAAGAAGCTTTTATTGTAGAGGACATTTTGTGGCTCTCTGCACTTGCTCTTCCCTTTCCTCTACTTATTCCATTGTTCTCAACTTCACCTGACCATACAGAAACCGCCACACACTAGTTCTAGTTTAAGTTACTGTTAATTGCATTCTGAAGATTTATTGTTCATTAATGAATTAATGTTACACTTATACTTCTCACAAAAAGTTAGGGATGTTTGGTTTTCGGGTGAAATTTATGGAAAATGTAAAACGTTCATGCTACAGTGATATTATATGATGAAAGTAGGGCATTTAAGTAGAAGCATGCAGTGGTGATTTCCTCTCAAACAACTTACTTAAACAAAAGCCAACAACAGTGGTGGGTAAACCCCAACAAAAAATCTCAATAACTGTCATGTGCCCTTTAGCATCAATTACAGCTTGACAACAATATCTAATGCTGTTCACAAGTCGACTTATTGTCTGCTGAGACATGGCATCCCACTCTTCATGAAGAGCGGACCTCATATCATTGAGGTTCTAGTTACAAGCCTCTACATGGCAACTCGGCTGATCCCACAGGTTTTCTACAGTATGAGATTCAGGTCTGGAGAAAGTGCAGGCCACTCAATTTGAGGTACCCCAGTCTCCAGCAGCCGTTCCCTAAAAATGTGATTTTGATGAGCTGGAGCATTGTCGTCCATGAAGATGAAATGAGGCCTGTGTTGTTCATGCAGAGGCACAATGACTGGATTAATGATGTTATTCAAGTAGTCTGGGCTTGTCACTGTACCATTCACACAGTGTAGGGCAGTTCTGTATTGACTAAACACACTAACACCACCACCAAAAGCCAGTCTGGTGACAACAGTGGATGATGCATAGCGCGCTCCAACATTGTTAGCAACCACCATTTTAGTCAATCATCATCCTCAAATCTGCAGCCAATCACTGACCTGCTGACACAAGATACTCGCATACCAACATAAATCTAGCCAGTCAGCATCCTCAAATCTGTTGCCTAAAGGTTTCAGTTATCACCACAGCACAGTCGGTCAGTGTTTTAGAACATCTGATGTTATTGACAGGTAATACATGTCTGTAGAAATGCTAATATTTAGTCCTTACTCATTTTATTGTAATGTTTCTGAATAATCAATTCATCTAATCTCCATGTTTTTAGACTGTGGGAGGAGACCCACACAGACACAGGGAGAACATGGAAATTCCACCCAGAATGGCACTTGAACTCAAACCCTTAGTGCTGAAAGGCAAACATGCTAATCACCAAACCACTGATTACGTCACCATTTATCTGATGACTGTTTGCATGCTTTCCTTTTTCCAAAATTCCAAACCTTTTCCAGTTAATTCCAGATTTTTCACTTTTAAAGTCAATATTTTAAAATAACACAAGTTCTTAGAAACTGCCTCCATTATGCACTTTTTCCAGCAGTTTCATATGTGAGAATCAGTCACTGCAAAGGAAACTGATATAATCTGCTTTTTCCAAGATTGCGGACAGAAAAAGCAGACCATGGAAACACACCATGTGGTGATGCAATTCACTCCAATTGTGAAAAGATTGCACTGCTGCCCACTATAGCAGACTATTGTCTTGTAATCCATTTATCCTGTGGCCCTTTTAAAGGAACTGAACATGGAGGTGTTGTAGCTTAAATACTTCACATCTGTAGAATGATTTGTTTTGTGTTACTGATGCTCACCACAGGATGAGGTGTCGAGTGGTCATTTATAAAGACTTTTCTTTTCTCACATGAATGTTTCGGTAATAGTGACTAAAAGTTAAGGATGGTTGTTTCTTTATGTGTGGGGGGGGGGTTGTTTGTATGATCATGTTTTTATGACTCAGGACCATGTGATGATGGGAAAAGCGTGAGAGTGCACTGCATTCACAATATTTTCCTGTTCCTCCCACATTCACTGGGAGCAGTTCTTTGTCACTGGCACATGCTTTGGCTTGATCAATGCATTTAGGAGGCCAAACACCAAGACTTCTATAATATTTCTTGGTTCCTCTTTTAAAAATGTGTGAAAATATTCCAGTTTCTTCTAAAGATCATGGATGACGACAGTCTTAGCCAAAGTATATTCAGTATGGAGTGAACCGGATTAAAATAACTCTGATTATATTATTACTGAAGAAAGACAGACAGAAAGAAAAAAGGAATGGTGACAAAAGGACGAAAGATAAAAGAGAGGAAGACAGAAAGAAAGAAAGAATTGTGAACAAGAAAGAATGATTAAGAAAGCCAGCAACCAAGAAAGAATGATGAAGAAAGAAAAGAAAGAATGAAAGAAAAAGAAAAAAAGAGAAAGAATGGTGAAGAAAAAAGAAAGGAAGAAAAAGAAAGAGGAAATAAGAAAGAAAAAGAATGGTGTAGAAAGAATGGTGGATATATGAAAGAAAAAAGAAAGAAAGAAGGAGGAAGAAAGAAAGAAAGGAAAAACAATGGTGAATAAAGAAAGAAAGAAAGAGTGGTGAAGAAAGTATGAAAGAGTGAAAGAAGGAGGAAGAAAGAAAGAAAGAAAGAAAGAAATTGTGAAGAAAGAAATACTATAAAGATGCTATAACCTAACTTCTGTTGAAAGCTAATACAGTCCTTATAGACTGTGAAACAACAGATAAAGAAGAGTGAGAAGAAAGATATGAAAGAATGATGAAGAAAGAATGAAGAATGAAAGAGAAAGACAGAAAGAAAGAAAGAAAGAACGAAAAAGTATGGCGAAGAAAGAATGGTGGATAAAAGAAAAAGAAAGAAAGAATGAGGAAGAAAAAAAGGAAGAAAGAGGAAAGAAAGAAAGAAAGAAAGAAAGAAAGAAAGAAAGAAAAAGAAAGAATGGTGGATAAAAGAAAAAGAAAGAAAGAATGAGGAAGAAAGAAATAAAGGAAAAAGAATGGTGAATAAAGAAAGACGGAAATAACGAGTGGTGAAGAAAGTATGAAAGAGTGAAAGAAAGAAAGAAAGAATGAAAGAAAAAGTATTGCAAAGAAAGAATGGTGGATAAATGAAAGGAAAAAAGAAAAAGAAAGAAAGAATGAGGAAGAAAAAAAGGAAGAAAGAGGAAAGAAAGAAAGAAAGAAAGAAAGAATGGTGGATAAAAGAAAAAGAAAGAAAGAATGAGGAAGAAAGAAATAAAGGAAAAAGAATGGTGAATAAAGAAAGATGGAAATAACGAGTGGTGAAGAAAGTATGAAAGAGTGAAAGAAAGAAAGAAAGAAAAAGTATTGCAAAGAAAGAATGGTGGATAAATGAAAGAAAAAACAAAAAGAAAGAATGAGGAAAAAAGAAAGAAAGAAAGAAAGGAAAAAGAATGGTGAAGAAAAAAGAAAGGAAGAAAATAAAAGAGGAAAGAAGAAAGAAAGAAAGAGAAAAAGACAGAAAAAGAATGGCGAAGAAAGAATGGTGGATAAATGAAAGAAAAAAGAAAAAGAAAGAAAGAATGAGGAAGAAAGAAATAAAGGAAAAAGAATGGTGAATAAAGAAAGACAGAAATAACGAGTGGTGAAGAAAGTATGAAAGAGTGAACGAAAGAAAGAAAGAATGAAAGAAAAAGTATTGCAAAGAAAGAAAGGTGGATAAATGAAAGAAAAAACAAAAAGAAAGAATGAGGAAGAAAGAAAGAAAGAAAGAAAGGATGGTGATGAAAGAAATAAATGCTATAAAGATGCTATAACCTAACTTCTGTTGAAAGCTAATACAGTCTTACAGACTGTGAAACAGATAAAGAAGAGAGAGAAAAGTAAAGAAGTAGAGAAAAAATCATGTCATGTGTAGCTCCACCACTTGCAGCACAACTACATGTTAAAGTCTAGAAACAACAGCAGTGTTTATATGGAAAGAGCAACAATAATCATGTGATTGTGGTTTTACTCCTCCGCTCATTGTCCGTCTCTCTCAGTGAGGAAAGATAAACTGATCTCTTCTATATTATTGTGTAACAGAAGCGTCTTTGTTAATGTTAACCAGAAGCTGAGCTGTTCATTCACCACTTTATGATATAGCTCCCATATCCATTTCTCAAATAAGCTCGTGGTTATTTCATCTTAATCACAAATCCCTCAAACCATCCACGGTTCATTCCTGAGGCAGTGCCGACTCCTTGTCTTAACTGACCCTTTGTGGTCTCGTAATGGATTATAATAATAACATTTAAATGATGTTTCTGTTGTAGCAGGTCCAGGGAAGGAGGTTAGTGATGTGGCTGGAATGTGTATGGTAGAGGTTTCATTTATTTACTCAAGGCACAAGTCTAGCACTCAGACCCAAATACCCTTCCAGCCCACACTCTGGAGGGCTTGTGAATTGGGCCTCATTATAAAAACTTTAACATGTAGTCAGGGCCAAATTTAAAGATGCTATAACCTTACAGCCCACTTCTGTTCAATCAAAGCTAATGCAGCCATGCCATGTGCTTATCGTATAAAGAGACCGTATGGAAAAATGAAATGTGCTCAAATTGTAGAATTAAAAGAGTTTGGTGTAGTATGTCAAGTTTGAAACCATTCAGTCCTCAGACCGTACAGTCCAAATGTGCAAAAATGTTCCCTTTTGAACTTTTGTTTTAGTGACGTCACATGAACCAAAACATTTATCTGCCTATCAAGCAGCCTGCAGCAATTTAGCTGTGCCCATTCACATTGAAGTTATAAAGAGTTCAGAGATTATTTACATATATCTTATATTATCTTTGCATATGTGTCTTAAAGGAACAGTAACAGAACTAGCCTGGGGGCAACCTGGTGGTGAGGGCTCCTGAGTCCCTGCAGGTCATGATTGAAGTGTCCTTGAGGAAGGCACTTAACCCCCAACTGTTCCCCGGGCGCCGTTGATAGGACTGCCTGCTGCTTCGGGCACATGTTCTCACAGCCTAGTGTGTTCACTAGTGTGTGGGTTTCACTGCACGGATGAGGTCTTGGATTCAAGTCCCCATATGGGTGGAGTTTCTATGTTCTCTCCGTGTCCCCGGGTTTCCTCCAGGGTCTGTGTTTTTTTCCCACAGTCCAAAAACATGGAGGTCAGGTGAATTGGGTACTCTAAACTGTCCTTTTGTGTGTATACCCAACAATGGATTGGTGCTCTGTCATGTGCTTGGCTAGGATAGTCCGTAATACCCTGCCCTGCACCCGGTGAGGGGGTAGGGGACTAACCGTAACTCTGATCAGGATTAAGCAGGTGAGATGATGGATGGATGGAAATCAGACAAAATAGTATAACGTAAGATATGCCCACTTTAATGCCTAAATCTAATCTAAAAGATAAGATCATATGTGATCTAAACTAAATGCAGATTTCATCACAAACACAAACTCAAAAAAAAAAAAAAACGAAAAACAACCCGAGACAAAAATGCAACACACCAATACGGAGCAGTGAAGCAATGAATACAGATGAGCTGTTTTAGATCACTTATGAGAGATTGATATGCCTGAGTAAAAGACACTTGGGTTACTATATAAGGCCAATGCTGTTTTATATACAGTATATCTTCAGGAGGTTTATTGAAAGAGTGAAAATTAGACATAGTGGAAGAAATATTGCAGATCTATGAATTCCAAATGTGTGTATTTCAGCCTTGCTATACTAGAGCAAACTACATCTACATAACTCATATGCAATGTGTTTGCATTCTAAACAGAAGTTATGAATGTTGCTGCAGTTCTATGAATTCCGGATGAGCGCCAGAGGCAGTGCAAAGCGCAGTGGATGTTCCTCGTAAGATCTTGTCATACACAAGCCAAGATCCTATACCAACAGCCAACAAAGTCACACAGTGGCATTAAGTGTGATGCAGCCAGTATAGAAAGATGCCCTCCAGGCTCTTCTTGCAGATTCCAAATGACTGACAGCTCTTGCAGTCATGCAGAATTCATAAAACCAAAAGAACTCAATGACAACATTACCCCAGCACAGATTTTCAGCAATGAAACAGGACTTCATAAGAAATGTATGTACAATGGAGTGGTCAGCCTGTCTGATTAATCCCAGCATTTCCTTTCTGTTTGTTAGTAAACAGAGCTAGTTTAGCCGTCTGGAGTCAGCGCTCCTGATGGGATATAACCACAAAAAAAGTTCCACGAAAACACTTCTATAACTCTGAAATTTTATCCTAGAAACAAAACTAAACATATCCCAGAATATATATATATATATATATAT
>BRDA01000618.1:19428-52409 GCA_036984385.1 Crenuchus spilurus
GAATCCTCCCATAAATCCCTCTAGTGCTTTCCTCATCACTTGTTCTCCTAAGATGTTGAATAAACATGGTGAGAGGTTACATCCTTGATGGACTCGTCTTACGTTGAACCATGCTGATGTGTGATCGGCGGTCCTGACAGCTGCACGCTGCTGACTGTACAAATTATGAACTCCTGGACAAATAATTTGGAGATGGGGTGACAGCGGGGAGGGTCAATCACACAGTCAATTGATGAGCTTGTAGGTGGTCCAGAGGGAAACAAGGTTCAGCTTGAGCAGTTGTTTTTCATTTGGTCCTAGTGCTTAACCTGTTGCCATTTAATATAGCGTAACACTGTTTTAGTAAGGTAAAAACTGCAGGGGACCAAAACTGCCTTTTAAAAAAGTGCAGTGGATGTCATCCTTGACCTCCCCCCTAAATTACATGAGTGGTAATCTTGAATGCTAACATCTTGCATTCAACTTCATGTAAAGGTGCTGTAGGTGAATGACATATCAAACTACAGTAGTAGATAATTTCACCAGAAAAACATGAGGTGCTTCACGTTAATTCATTCTCATGTTAAAAAAAACTGGATTTTATGTGAAAATTGACCATAGTGATTACAGAACATGTTCAATATGCTGTCCATCATTCAGTCATATGAGCATTAGTGAGGTCAGGTACTGATGAACTTTTCTACTCGAAAGGATGGAGCTCCAGAATTCCAACAGAAGCAGATCCACAGCTCAATGATGGGGGACTTTATACCCCTCTAGCTGACACTTAGCTTTGAGCGCGGTGACCATAGGATCAAGCATCTCATCCTAATGGTAATTTTTTTCTGATAATGGGTGACCTAAAGAAGTCAGATTCACTAATTACAAGAACTGGTTGGACACTTTTGGGCAGTGTATATGCCTAGGTTAAAAAGAAGTACCCATAGCTCTCTCTACAGAAAATGTGGTGTCTTGTTGTCAGGTTGCCAGGTCCTCTATCTTTGATCCTCTGACTGACAGGCTGGCAGGGGATTTTTCTCTCCTCCACACTTTTCCGCTCCAACATCTCAGCCTTGCAGCATGAACCATGAATTAAACCTTGAAAACTTCCCCATCAATTAGTTTGCATGAGGATGGTGATGTCATCATTCTTAAGCCAAGACCATTTCCCAAGTAAAGAAAGCATGAAAGATGAATGCATTTAAATGAATCTCCAGCACAATCTAAAGATTTTTTAATCACATTTACACAATTCTCCACTTGCCCCAGCCCAGTTGTTTCTGTAAGAGTACATCCCATAAAGCGTCTATAAACCAATTCAGCCCCCATTCAGATCTTAATGAAGGTGACAGATAGTCAGTGTGGTTTAGGACCCAGTATGGCTCACTGAGAGCTTTAAAAAATGTATATATTAGGTGATATAGAACTATTGAGTTCAAAAGTTTGTTAGCACCTTTAGCTCCACATACAAGTTCTAAAGAAGCAAAACTCCAAACTTGTCTTGGTTGATTGACTACTATACAGTTCTATCTATCTATCTATCTATCTATCTATCTATCTATCTATCTATCTATCTATCTATCTATCTGGTAATAAATGCATGGATGTATTATTGACACAAACATGATAAACATTTAAAACAAGTACTCGGGGCCCCACAAAAAAAAACTATTTTTTTAAAGTATTCTGGTGCCATAACTTTTAGACAGGTCACATTTTATGCTTTATTGTTTCCCAAATATAACGTCAGTAAAGAGTGCATTACAACATGTAGTGGTCGGGTCTGTTTGTAGAGGATATGTTAAATTCCTTTCACTCAGAAAAGCAATAAAGCATAGAATAACCTTAACGTCTGAATGAGAAAATAACAGACATCAGATTCATTACACATTCAACAAAAGGTATCTATCAAGCCTTTTGAGGTGTTAGACTTGTACTTAATGTAAACAGCGAATGTAGAGGAATGGGCCGGCTTGGACACGAGGCCTGATGTCATTGTGAGTGGGTGGAAATGGTTCCATTATTGAAATGCTAAAAATAAAACACCAGATGGCCTCTTATAAATCGATTGGGAGTCCCTGTCAGGAGATCCACTCTCTACAACACTGCAAACATGCTGAGCCACTTCTCCAACACAACAGATGTTATTCTCTCAATCAACTAAGAAAGAAAGAAAGACTAATGTTATTAAGCATGCAGGGTGAAATTATTTTTACAATTCTGTAATGTCCATTAATTAAGTAAATACAGCATTATATTTTTACAAAATGCTGCTCAAAAGTTTCTGCATATATTTGACCTAAAACTTCATCAGATTATCACACAAGTCCTACAAGTAGCTCAAGAGAGCCAAATCAAATAAGCGAGACAAGAATATTAGACTAGGTTATCATTTATTTATTTAGGAAAATGCTTCAATATTATCCTTTGCTTTCAGTATCTAATGTGACCCCCATGGGCTGCAAAATAACTGCAATAACTAAACATTTCTAGTAATTATTGGTCAGTTCTGCACATTCATCAGGAATCCATTTTCCTCAATAAACAAATGACCAAGTCTAATATTTCTGTCTCATTTGTTTGATTTGATTCTTTGGTTTACATTAATGAGGTGTCTGTCAATCTGATGACGTTTTAGGTCAAATTTATTTAGAATGTAGAACATTCTGAAGGGTTCACAAACTTTCAAGCACCATTGTACATCATGTGAATTGTTATGTACTCCATTAACCCTTTAACATCCTCACCAAGAAAGATTAGCTAAACGAAGTAAACAGGAGTACAAACAGAATGAACAAAACAGACAAAAAACCTTAAACAGGCAGAGGACAGAAGGCTGTGTTACTGCATACAGAGCATTACAAAATTAATAGTTCTATAGGCTTAAGTAGGAAGGAAGGAAGGAACGTTACACTTATATAGCGCCTTTCTAGATACCCAAGGACGCTTTACAATCAACACACTCCATTTACACACACTCAACCACAAACACCGGTGAGAAGCGGCAGCCTAATCGCACACAGCGTACTCTCAACCGGAAGCGACCGTCCACCTGGAGGACTGCATCGAGCACTAGGGGGATCACCCAGGACAGAGTGCCAACCATATCTGGGCATACATACATACATACATTCATTCATTCATTCATACACAGACATACACATTCATACACACCATGGTAATTTTTAGAGTAGCCAATTCACCTCCATGTTTTTTGGACTGTGGGAGGAAACCGGAGACCCCGGAGGAAACCCACGCGGACACGGGGAGAACATGGAAACTCCGCTCAGATGCGGACTCGAACCCAAGACCTCAGTGCTGAGAGGCGAACGTTCTAACCACTAAGCCACCGTGCCGCCCTGCAAAACACCGTAGTCCTGCAAATCAGCATCTGAATGGGAGACAGCTGGGGAGGTCAGTCACATGAGCTCAGAGGAGTGCAAGGACTTCTGGGAAGTGCAGTTCTGAGACAGACTGTAAGTAGCTGAGAGAAGCAGGAGTAGCGGGGAGCGTGATTATGTACACTATTTAAAATGTAAATATACAATGAGATGACACCTTAGGGTAAAATGAAAACAAACTACAAATACAAAAACTGTACAATAACATGCTAATTTTGTTCACTTTTAAAACACCACACTCATGTGTTGTGGTGGTGCAACAACACTAATGGGTTTTTAGCATTTGATCCAGTTTATTCCTAATAGTGTGCATGAATAATAGCTGTGATTCAACTAAGCATGGACTGGACAATGTTCAGCCACAGTCAATGTTTTCAAAACTGCCGGGAAATCCATTAGAACTGGGGACCTTCGCTTTCCTCCGAGTATGCGATCTGCCCAGTGGCGATGTATTGCCAGGAGTTTGGAAAAAAAGTGGCTTGACGTTACTGGTATCGGAGGAGTCTAGTGCTCATCTGCCCCCTCCCAAGAGAGTCAGGGACATTTCAAGTGATAATGATAGGGAGAGTTAAAGGGGTGGGTTAATTGCCCACTGAAAATACATTGGGAGAAAATCAGGCGTAAAATTATAAAAAAAAGAAAATACATATGGTTTAAACAAAAATATTTTAACAAGGAAAATACCACAATCCCCCCTCCCCCGCAGCTTCACAAATGGTACAACCCACTCTCTCCTAAGCTATAAATTGATATGAATCTATTCATTTGCATGTTAGATGAAAATATTAATTATTTGTTTGTTATATTTGCCAGTGTGTTGGAAGTAGAGGGGGGGGGGGAGTATAAACAGTAACAAAGCAGGTGAGAAAGTTGACAGTTATATATGAGAATTATTCCGGGGTGGGGTGTGTGGGATCAATGTGGAGTCTGCAAAGCGGCTCGTCTCACTGTGTGCACACCTAAAGCCCTGTTCCTAGACTCGCCCCTGCTGTCCCCTCAACCAAAGGGGCCATTTCTGCATAATTAAAACACCCCCAGACATTACAGACCCTCATCCAGCTTGAACCACACCTTGCACAGAGTCTTCATTGAAGACTTCCTGACTGAACAACAGGTTTCCAGTCATGAACAGTCCAGTGTTTGTCCTGGAATTGCTTGTGAACGACTTGCGTTCACTTTTAGAAGCAATTCTTGCCTGTAAGACAAGCAATTTTCATTTACAAGCCATGAAACCCACCCTGTCCATCAATTGTTGTCACTGCCATTAGACCCATATGACCGGATGCTTTGATAAACCTGCAAATTCAGCTACTTTCACCCAAATGCAATCACTACTTTTTACTAATCATTAACATCTGCTTTGTGACCTATTTACTACAAAATGAACAAGACATTCACTGCGCTGTACCACCTCTTCTCAATCTATGAATCCTCTAACACACCCTGCAGGTATTTATAGCCCAATCATCCTCACTATGTATCCTTTACTACCACCTTAAACATGCAGGGTGAATATTTTTGTCTTCGAAACCTATTAATTACTTTATACAAATTGAAACAGAGAGAGGAAGAGCATTTTTGACAATGTGAGCTATGAATAGCTCACCCACCAAATGTATACATCCAACAAGGCTCTTGTGGTCAGAAACTGACTGTGATGTACTATCTGATGATGGCTTTTACAGCAACAGATGAGATTGTCTCAGATTCTAAGCTACAGTCTGGAAAACCAAGGTAATTGTGTCTAATGAAGTGATGTTCAACACCAACTGATCACACAGTTAAACACAACTGATCCAACTTAGGTCATCTTCCTGCCCTTAATGATTCAGGTGTGCTGGAATACAGAGAACACAAACAGTGTCTGAGACATCAGGGACCAGGACTAGCAATCATTGCTCTGCATTACAAATCACTGACTTTATTCTCCCAACATTCTAACAGCTGTGTGAAGATTTTATCTGCCAGTGCACCTGTGAGTACCAAACCACTGGGCTGTTACTGTCTGCACTAAAACAGATGACTGATGAATATGCACAGCAGAGGTACATATAAAGCACAAACGACACCACTTCAACTTCAGCAATGACATCTGAGTGCATCTGATTGAGCTGGTGTTTGTTTATGGAAAGGCAGCTTGTTCCTGGACTCCACATGTAATTACAGTCCAGGTCTGAGTTCACTCTGTGACTCTGAAATGTTTTTGCTTTCAGATTGTTGTTGTTCAACTTCATATCATCAGGAAATGAATCTCAAAAAAGACATATTTGTTGTTTCAATCAATTGTCGTTCAAAAATGTTATGTCCAAACTTTTCCATATAACCCAGATGTAGGCAATTAGCCAAGACATGTTTGGAGTTCAAATTTTCCTACTTTAATTTAGAACTGGAGCTGTGAGACTAGAATTTCTAACAAACCCGAGAACTCAGTAATCACCTAAATCGTTATTCCTGTCAAAAATACATCCAGTAACTATTAAAAAATAGCAAAAACTTGAGTAGCTGAATTTTGTATCTGCTATTTTAGATTTAGATTTAGACTTTAGAGATGCAGGCTTTTGAACTGTGTGCGATAACAAGCTGGATGGTGCCTCTTTTCTTCAGTCCGCAGGACACTGTGTTAGTGGTTGCCAAAAAGAATTAAAATGTTTGATTAATCTGACCACAGAACAGTTCCTCGTTTTGCCTCAGTCCATTTTAAATAAGCTTTGGCCCAGAGAAGTTGGGCAGAAGTTTCTGGAACATGTTGACATTTGCTTCTTCTTTGCTTGTTACAGCTTTAACCTGTATTTGTGAACTGCACAGTGAACTTTGTTCAGACAATTATTTCTGGAAATGTTCCTGAGCCCATGCAGTAATTTCCAGTACAGAATCATGGCTGTTTTTAATGCAGTGCCATCTGAGGGCCCGAGGTCATGAGCATCCAATATTGATCACTGGCCTTGTGCCTTACATACAGGGATTGCTCCAGATTCTATGAATTTTTTTGGTATTATATGCTGTAAATGGTGGAATTTTCAAAGTCTTCACAGTTTTAGGTTGAGGAATATTTTTCTGAAATTCCACAGTTCCACAATTTTTAGATGCAGCTTTTCACAGATTGGTGAACCTCTGCCCATCTTTGCTTCCAAGAGACTGCCTCTATAAAATGCTTTTTATACCCAATAATATTTTATTAGTACCACTTATTTTTCAGCATTTTGTTTCTCCTTTCCCAACTTTTTTAGATGCGTTACTGCCATCAAATTCTAAATATGTTAATATTTTTTCATGAAATGGTAAAACCCATCAGTTTCAACATCTGTGTTATATGTTCTGTTGTGAATAAAATATAGGTCTATGAGATTTGCATTTTGTTTTTGTATAGGTTTATTTACATTTTACATAGCAT
The DNA here is from genome assembly GCA_036984385.1 of Crenuchus spilurus. Lineage (NCBI taxonomy): Eukaryota > Metazoa > Chordata > Actinopteri > Characiformes > Crenuchidae > Crenuchus > Crenuchus spilurus. The sequence continues at coordinate 26,200 of BRDA01000618.1, forward strand.
CACTTTTTTCCAGACTTGGGATATAAAGAAACACAATTTGGACTCAAAACATGTCTTGGCTGATTGACTGTATCTGGAGTAAGTAAAAAAATTTAAATATTATTTCTGGATTAACCATTCCTTAAACCAGTGTGGTCCAATAGCAATATCCTTTACCTCATCTCCTTTTGGATGGTCTTCATAATTTACTTAAGTTATCTGACTAACAGTGAAACGTCTACCCTGTGAAATATCCCCAAAGGGAGAGAAATACTGAAAACAATGAAATGTGATGAGACAAAAAAACAAAGAATATAGCAGTCATGAAAACAAGCTGCAGCTAACATATTTGCTTATACAAGCAAATCCAAAAGACAGAGCATTGGTTTCCTAAATAAGTAAAAAATGATTATATACATCTAAGGCAAAAATAACAATGAAGGCCAAAAACAAAAGGTAAAAGTAACAAAAAGCATACAGTGAAGTACTTATATCTTCAAAATCCAAGTTTTTCTTTATAAATCCAGGACAGAAATTAAAAGACACATTTATCTTCATTAAAATAGTACACGACCAGCATCAGCTATAACAGCAGCATCGTCATGGATTAATGGTCGTTCTGTTCAATGGACAGTCAAAGAATCGGCTCGCTTTCATTCCAGCTTACGACCGCATCCGCCCATCTGGAAAAAGTTATATTAAAAAAAAACTGTCACCAGTGTTTTCAGTGTTTGTGCAAAGCAAATACATTTGGGTATCTAAAGTGCCTACCAATAGATCCCCTTTAAAATGTACAGGTTGGAACTAGAGTCATTTGGATTCAAATTGATTATATGGGGTTGCAAGACAAGTAAAGAAAATGTTTTAAAAATGCAGATTTTTTTGTGCAGTAGTCCAGTCCCCATAACATCATGCTGGTCTAAAGTAATTAGATTCTGTTTTGTTGATAAAACTTGAGGTCTTATCAATAGGTGCGTTTCCATTGACCGTTAAATTGCGCAAATTGGAGTTGCGCAAATAAATTTGCTTAATGGAAACACGCAAATTACGAAAAAACTCACATTTTTCGATAAAAAGTTTTTGCGCTTGGATGAGGTGGTTTTTGGAACGTATCGAAATGGGTATATTTTGCAAAACTGCAATGGAAACTCCTTTTTCGAATTATATGAGTCACATGATCAAAAACCATTGTTTTGCTGAATCCAAATGTCTCGGCCACCACCCTATATTCTGCACAGGTAGACAGTTTGTATATAGCAATATCAACGCGCTTATTTGTGGGCACTGGCCTCCTTGGACAATCCTCAGCTGGCTCCATAAGAGGTCTCACGGCATCACACAGTTCATTAAAAGTGGTTTGTGTCATTCAGAAGTGTTGAATCCACAGCTCCTCACTAAATTCACCAACTACACTTTCCCAAAAAGTCCTCATACGTAGCCGCTCCCAAGTATAAGGGGCATGTCGCTCCAGTAGTGCCTCAACAAGACGCCTACGTTTCCTCTTATGGCTAATAATGAGCGCTACTGCTGGGGCTGCAACATGTATATATCTACTGTAAATCAGAGTGGTGTTTAGATCTGTCGCCATGTTTCTTAACAACTTCTCGTGTGAATATTTGAAATTTTAATTGAGTTTATTATTTAATGGAAACACTGCAATTGCAAAATTATGTTTTTTCAACTCAAGACAATATCGAGAAAGTTTTGCGCATATTTTGTAATGGAAACACACCTAATGTGGCACTTGTGATTTCAGGCAAGTTGTCTGTTGTTTCTAATATTACCTTTAATTAGACAGCATGTAGTTTGGCTAATTGTAGCTAGTCAATTAGCAGTGGCTAGCTGTTGTTAACTTATTTTATACTGTATATAGAACAGATTTTAAACTGTATTTAGTTGACAAAGCTGATAGCTACGATGCTAAAGTAGCTTAGCACAACAGCAAAATGTACAACCCAGAGCAGCACCTTAGAGCCCAGTGGTATATATAAGCTGCATATATATGCTGAATGGACAACTGACCTGGTCCTGATGCACAGTTCTAAAGGAGGGTTAAGGTCCATGTCCACATCCTCAGAGTCAGACGCCATTACAGCAGAGTTGGGATCTTGCCAAACACAGGAAAAAAAAAACATTTTGCATAAACCCTTCATATACAGTTAAAGCACCAACCCTCTGAAATAGTCTAATCAAAATAAAACAATAATATATTAGCCTTGTGTGCATTTCCTCAGGTGTAAACCAGATTCCCAACTGACAAGTCCATTCCACTGTTCAGCACTGGTCACAGCTGAACCGAAAAAAAAAAACAATATTCAGTTGACTCTCAGCTTTTCAGCTACTGAACATAAAACTTTTACATAAATTGCAAACATACTGTTTAAAAAATTAACACTCAGTGCCTTTACATGATCTGCTGGATGATGTATTTAATGTACTTAAGTCTATCTGTATATGCTGTGACCTCATGATCAGTCTGCTGGCATTAAACAGGGAGGTTTCACACACTATAAGGCAAAATAATGCTCAGAGTGATCCTGCTTAACGTAGAATATAAAATTCCTGATGTATTCACATATAAATATAACGTCATGGATGTGTCAGTGATAGGGACGATATGATCCTGGCTGGTGAAAATATATATCCAAGAACAAATCTGCCAAAGGTAAATGTCTCTTTTTCAATAATAAACACACATACACAAATCAGTAAAACAATTTCTGTAAGCCTGAAGACCAGAAGAAAGGACATTCTGGAGATACCCTCTCAGATTAGCAAGAGGCAGAAATTAACTAGATGGCCAGCAAACCTCCAAGCAAAAACACAAACTCCATGTATGCAAGTAAAAGCTCTAGAGTAGAGTTAATAATAATATTAGTAATCAAGAATAAATATATTAAATTACAGACCATTCATAAGTTAGAAAGCTACAAAAGCAGTAAAACAAATAAAAGAATATATCTTATGTAGTATCTTAGCATCCTCTAAACATTCTGCTCTTCTGGAGGTAATAATGTTATTAAATATCAGTTACAAATATCAGTCAGATCAAATCGCTGCTTTGCTATGATCACTGTGAATCCCTGGTTGGTGGTGACACATTAGGTGTTTATATCAGGTGTGTATAACAAGCATACAGTGCTGCAAAAAAGATCAACACAAACTCACAGACAGTTAATCGGATTGGTTCTTGCTGGTTGGCCAAACCATCATAGTAGTACAGGTCAAACTCTCTAGGGCTCCATTGGCTGGATGTCAGGTCCTCACACAATGAGAAAAGGACACTGAAATGGCTCTCACTACACACCACCCAGAGTGGAAACATGGGGGTCTTCAGGTAAGAGCCCACCTGGAGAAGGAAACCAAATGACACTTAAAATGCTGCTTTTTTGTGTGTGGACACAACAGATACTGGCTGAGCAAAAAACAGCAGTGCAGGATTTTCTTACCTTACATATATTGTAATGCTCAAACAAAGAGAGCAGCCCAATGTTACAACGCTCTTTGATCCCCTTTAGAAGAGTGAAGTTGCCATTTCCTGAATCCAGCTTCATTTCATCATCGAAGACGTTTGAAACTGCCTGTCCACAAAGCAACAGGTTTACCAGCTCCTATAAAATAATAAATCACACATTTCAGTAACACTTAGTAGCTTAAAACTTAAAACACTTAATAAAAATGAATTAATTAGTTAATAGCTCATTAACTAATGATTAATAACTGAACAAATCAGTTCATGAGAATTTCATTAACAAATGATTTACTAATGATTTAATACTGATTTACTAATGATTTGTTAACATTTGCAAAAATGAATAAAATTTTTTACCACATTTGTTCATGTTCAAATTCTCATGAAAAAATGATTTGTTCACAGTTATTAATCATTAGTTAATGGCTTATTAATGAAAGTTATTATAAAGTGATACACACATTTCTTTAGAAAAGACTTAATTTATACTAGTGCATCTCCAAAAATTTGAATATTCTGGAAATAATAATAGTTTATATTCATTACATGTAAAGTGACACATTTCAAGTCTTATATTGATACTGTTTGAACAGTAATTTACTCAAACTTAAAATGAAATATTCTATTAATCTGATATTCTGATTTTCATGAGTTATAACCAAGCTGATAAACCGTCAAAGAGAAAAGTACCTTAATGTGTAATGACATTTATTTAAATATATGAACAAACTATGAACTTCCAATATTCTTTTTTTTAGATGCACTAGAATAATATATAATGAATACATTTTTCATTTCCCATTCAAAATGGTAGTAAACTGCAAATATCAGAAGTTTAAAAAGCAACTGCAAGACTGTAATTTTATCTAACAAAAACACTGTACACCCAGTCTTGACCTGCACTGCTGTGTCAATAACCTGAAAGAGGGGTCTAGATATTTTAAGTCTCATTGTGTAAACTGACGTTTAGAGGCTATTAAGTTTTGGTGTCTCTCAAAAGTTGTTGACAGTGCGCTTATAGGCTTTAGAGCAGCTGTTTACTCTTTGATGGAAGTTGCACACATATGTTGTGCAAGGCATCAAGGGATGTAGGAATATGGTGGATATATGCTTTGTGGAAGTGGTGTGTCACTTTCACTAATGTTGAACAAGCTAACTTTTCTTTTTTTCAAAGATGTACTAGCCAAAATATGCTTGCATATATCTCGGTGTGTTTAGCTGTGTTTATTGAGGTTGTATGTGGACCAATATCTCCTAAATTAATGTACTGAGTGTTAACTGTGGTTGTGGTCTCACGTCTTCTATTCTAGTGTATACACGATATACCTACGTCCCAACTTTTTCTTGTGCAAAAGAAGAAAACAAGAACTTTCTTCTGAAATAAATGTGTGTTGTCATGGGCAATTCTGGGTGTCCCCGAAACTTGTGGATATTAACGTTTATTCAAATCTGGTCCAGCATACTTTGGTGATTTGACTTCTTCAACTGATCTGTTACTTGCCAGAGAAATTACAGTGCTGTGATGGACACCAACCCTCCAGGACAAGCTATGAAAATCCCTCATACACAGTTTCAATGTAAGTATCAGACTAGCAAGCGCCCTCTGTTGGAGGCACAGTGTCAGGTTAAATGGGTTCAATGATGAATGAAGTTGTTTTCCACTTAGTCAGTTCAGCAGTTCAGAGAACCACTTCAGATTAAGTTACAAACCTGTGTGCAATAACCATGTGCACCAATCAGAGTGGAGGTGGGGACGTCCATGTCTCGTCTTACTCTGCAGCATAAAAGGACAAATTAATTACTCAACTACCTCAAACTAAAATGGGTCTATTTTAAACATTACAGTCTGTTTGGATGTAATGGAGCGTTACATCTGAATCGTTCTGGAGAGGATGGCGGAGACGATGAGCAGGACACAGCCGAAGGGACCTGACTCAAACTGAGCAGAGAAAAAAAAAAACACATGTCCAGCTCAACAATCAGCTCCGGAAACAGGAAACACGAAGGACAAGAATCAGAACAGAGTAATTACTGAATGACTCTTTTAAGGATCTGGAAGTGTGATGCAAAGCTGGCTCATAAGCTAAATATTTACACATCTATTGTAAAAGATGCTTCATTCATAGGTCAAACAGATGGAACTCATCAGACAATGTTCTATCACAGCCTTACCTGTTGAATGTGCTGTTCTAGCAGCAGTTTTAAGTCACTTAGACTCTGAACATCCATGCAGGTGATCTGCAGAGACAAAGAGTTACTAAAAGAACATAAACAGGAAAAAATTAAGACCCTGACCAGCAGGGCCTGATCAGCAGATACTTATGAAAGTCTGCAAGGTATAACAATATGGACTAAAACAGTTGCTATATACTGCAACTGTTTTTTTTTACACTATATTGTAACCATGACCCTGAACTGGATTAAGTCAATAATAAGACGGATGGATGGCTATATTGTTTCTATTAAGGCAAAACCTTGTATGTAACTTTTTAACATGTTTATTTTTACATGATCTGAAAGAGAAATATAAAAAAAAAAAAAAACTTCAACAAAATCTTTTTCCTTTCACTTCCCTTAAAAGGGTTCTGGCATCTGCTATATTACAAACACATGATGTGCACATATTATTATAAAATGATTATTAATACAAAGTCATTTGGAATTGTGATTGGTCTGGATGCTCACAGTATGCAATTAATTAAAAACAACAATGTGTTAGAAGCTCATTTACAGGTCACAGGTTTCTTACCGTACACTGAGGTACGGTATCTTTACAAACAAATTACCAACTAATGTGAGGTCAACTCTTCGCATAAAGTCCCAAAAATCATAACCAATTTCTAAAGTTGATGCAATCTCTCAGCCATCTGGTTCCCACTTTCACCTCGTTATTTATGGGTTTTATCCTGACAATTTGACATTCCCAATCTCTGAGCCAGTTGGTTTCTGGACACTGAAGATTGAACATCAGAATATTTTGAACATCAAAAAATGTAGAATAATAATAATGATGATACAAGTTAATATAACACAATTTCCCCAGTTCATTGTGGGCCATTTCTATCAGTTTGTGTGTCATAATTTAAAGAGCAACTGGCATTTAGAAATTATGTTAAATAAATAAAAAAAATTAATTATGAGGTTTGTCTGCAACAATTTACTTTCTCCTAAAATGTTTTTCATATGAAAAAACAACTTTTGGATGCTGTTTTAAGGGGGCTCTATTGTACCCATTTTCCACAATTTAACACATTTCAGATCTTAATGGAATGTCTGCAGTGATTAATACCAAAAGGGTCTTAACTATTCAACTCCACTTAATTTTACCCATTACAGCCTGGTATTGCTGTAATTTGAACCATATTACAATATACAGACATATAACAAACAGTGGACAGAATCACAGTTAACACTTAGCACTTAGACCCTTAGAGTTAGTGGTCAACAGTCATCATCAACTCTCAGCGCACACAGAGTTGAACAATTGATTATTTTGGAATCTCCCCACCACTGTCTTTGCACATGCAGAAGAGCAAAACAATGCTCAAAATAGTTTAGCTACACAAGACTAAACCCAGATTATAACATTATAACATTTTAACTAAAAAACTAACCAGCAAACTGAACCAGGAAGCAATTACTCTGTACAGTACCAGAGTAAATCAAACAAGAATATACACACGTGTGTGAATCTATCAAATCAGGAGAAACAGCAGCAGAAATGAAAAAGCAGACACAAAGTGGTTATCCCACATGTACTGTGCTGTTTTGTACACACAATCCTGACTATGTTGTCTTATTTCAGTTTGTGGGTTAGTAGGCAACCCACATCAATTACTGTCTTAACGTGCAAATCACAAAAATTATGTCAAACAATTTCAATAAGGTGATGCTGAAAGAAGTGGGTAATTTTTTACCATCTCTAGAACTCCATCAGATCTGTAGTGGCCCATTGGGGTGAACAGACTTCTGCCCGAGTTTCTGAAAAGAGATCATTTACAGGTAAGAAGCTGATAATCCAAATCCAATTCAGGTTTTAGTAAATAATAAATGTGTTTACATGGCTACAGTGGCTGTCTTTTGGTCTCCAGCTCTCCATAAGATTTCAGTTACAGCTTCAGTCAGGCACTTCGTCCTTAAAGCGTCAGAAATCTGCAACCGCCTGTTGAAATTAAATAACTCATGATATCCTCTAGTGACGCTTATCAAACTGGTGAAATACAATTTTACAAACACAAAATATAGCTGAGGCACATACACTGGCCAGTTTATGAATACCAATCAAATCAAATGCAAGCAAGAGTGTAGTAACTCGATATTGAAGATGAAGAAAATTTCATCTAAATGATGTAAGAAAGTCCAAATGACATGAAGAATGAAGATGATCGATGCTTGACAGCACTTACTCAGACACCGAGTCACTGCTGGTTCCTTCAAATAGAAGTTTCTGGAGAACAGAGGCCTGGATAGCAGCAAGTACACCACATGGCCCTCCCTGGTCAAACAACATATTCACTTATTCATAATTAGGTTTGATACCATACAGTAGTGTCTCAATTCAAAACCATTTTCACTAAAACAGAAAAAAATAGCTGAAAATGTGTCTTATGTAACTATGTTAATGTTTCCATTTTCAGTTTATTAGACCATTCAATCATACAGAAGTTCAATAGTGGAGACTTTAGAATGACAGTGAATTTGGATAAGTCTCAGTAGTAGTGAAATTTTAATGAAACGCTGTGCTTTTAGTGCCTCAAACTATAATGATAGCTGCTATTGAATATGTTGTGTACTAGCAACTGTTATGATAAAAAACAGACGTCATACTGTAACTAAGGGCTGTCAAAATTTACTATACATTTACCTGATCAATATTACTTTTGATTACCCTAATTATTTTGGATGACTGCTATTGTTTTACAAAAATTCTATCTTTCAAAGTCAGAGGTCTGTTTGCAGCTAGTGAGTGTTGCTGAACAGGAAACAGAACAGCTGGTCAGATATTTTGTAAACTACTTTTAAATTGCCCACAGTGAATTATCACTACTGTGACAGGCCTAAGAGTTACAGCTCTAAAAGAACAATTAATCTTGGAATTCTATCAATCAATACCTTTTTCTGAACTATCCCATATCTCAGAGCAGGCGTATTTGAAAAGGTGAAACTCTGACGTTTCCATTCCTCACTGAAACACTTCAATGGGGAACCAAATATGAGCTCCTTCAGGGCCTGAAAGAAATCATCAATAGATAATATGATTGATAAGAAGTCTGGCACATTATATGGCTTCAGATTAGCAGAGGTAACACAATAGCTGAAAAATCTAATGTGCAGTTTTTCACTTACTCACGTTTAATGTTAAGCTTATTGAGCTTTGCAATGTGTAAACTGCGTTGTATTAAGTTTGTGCACCCCATAACAAATTACATTTTACTGATTTTCTAAGTGGAAATAAGTTAACATATCCTCAACAGAGAATAAACTAGAATATTACATTTGTGCACAATTTATATTATTTACAGAATGTAACATATTGAAAAAATAATTATGTTCCATAATGTTTATGTTTTAACCCTCTGGAGTCTGAGGGTATTTCAGACACTCTGATGTAGTCTGACAAGGCTTGACATTTTCACAAATTATACCCTTCTAAAATTATTTTTTTCCTAAGTGTTACACAGGCTTTTGTTCAGCACAAATTCAGCAACAACAGTGTCAAAACAGTAAGAGTGTCATAAATCTATATTTTGATTAAATCTGCTCTAAAACCAACAGATGTGCTGATATGTTAAAAAACACTCTAAACATTTCTAGCCAAGACTCTTGAGCTCTGAACTGAATAAAAAGCAACAGCAGTGTTGGCTACACACTGTGCATTACAGTTTTTAGAAATTGTATGTGGTTTTATTTCTAAAGCTTAAGAAATGTGAGGTGACACCATGTTTTCCTCAGTGATTAACTCTACATTGAATATTTATGAGATGAGTAGTCTTTTGTTCAGGATCACCTCAGGTAAGAGGTCTTTGTTCACATCCACATTCCACAGATTCAAGAACCCACCAATGGAATGTCCAGAACTGCCATGTCATTATTATATGAATGACAGGGCACATTTTTTGACGGGAAAATACATGCAGCTGTCCGAGTCACTCTCATGGACATGTATCTGCTTATTTAAGCTGCTCTCACAAGAATCTAAAAATATATTCTGATTTAAGCTCTATGTATCTATCTATCTATTTTAAATATATTTTTTACTTTAAGCTTTCCGGGGTATGTTTTGTTTTGTTTCTAGGATACAATATCAAGAGTTATGTGTTTTTGAAAATTTCCTTAATATGCCGCTGTTGGGAGAGCTGACTCCAGAGAGATAAAGAAAAACTGCACTTGCACATTAAAACATGCAGAAAATGTGTGACATTATTTTCACCAAAAATATAACTACATTTAACTGTATCTACTGATTACAGTGATGTCCTTACAGTAGCTGTTCCTTGATCCATAGAATATTTGTTCAAATTGAGCTGAGGTAAAGTTTTATTGGGCATTGCCGTGGAAAGGCTTGGCAAGTCCTCATCATCTATGTCATCTGCAAAGCAAGTCAAATCAACGAAATGATCACAAATGTAAGTAAAAATGTGAAAGCAAGCAGTACCACTTGAAAATTACTTGGAGGCAAATGGCTCCAAATTCTTATTTAGCTTTCTGCTTGAGGCCCAAATAAAGGGTGAAGAATTTTGGTGGTCGACCTCTGATACTGTAAGTATGGAGCACATCACTAAAGCACACAATATCAAACGCAATATTACAGATGTTACTCTGCAGTTTGGTTGGCTTTGGATCATGGTATGAACTGCAGTCTGTGGAACATTATAGATGCACTACCCAGAACTATTCCTGCCATGTGGAGTCCATCCATTCTTGGACTGCAGGCTGATTTGTTTCTGTGGAGGAAACAGCAAAAACCTATAATCAACAAATGGGTTTAACACAGCTCACAACACGCACAAGTACATTCAGATGCTTCAGGTGCAATGTCCCAGGCAAAATTAATGTCAAGTCATTCTCCATTCACTACATAATGCTTGATACAAACCCTGGCAAACATTATGGAATACTGACATTTAAAGGAGATGTCCATCTAGTTTGTTACAAATAACAAATTGGTACCTTGTAATTGGCATTTCTGAAACAAACAACAGCACAAGTCTGAAAATACAAATTAGCTTCAGTCTTTACAGATCTTAATAAGCTGTTGGGCTCAGCTAATTGGAAAAAAATGTTCCAACAAGACAACAGTCTTAAGCAACAAATAAAAGGATCATAAAACTGTATTCTAAAAAGTTGGTTGTTCCCACTCAGTAGTGTTTATCATTTGGTTCCAGTACAAAACAAAAAGGAAAGAAAGTAACACATGGGTAGACCAAGGAGCCGTCAAATGTTCTGAAAATAAAATTTAAAAAACAATAGCCATTGGAAATTATTATTGTCTAGGTCTAGACTTAATCTGGTGCTGGGAAACTAGCCTGGTAATAAAGAGATTCAGAATGAATGTGTTGTTATGTAAACTGCCCACATGTGAATAAAAAAAACCCCGAAAGAAACAAGTTCAGCTTACTTGTGAGGACTGACATTCTGTGATCCGTCAGGCTCATCTCTATCCATATTTTGTCTGTGTGACATGATGGATACAGTGCTATCTTTCTCAGCAAGACTAACTCCAGCAGGTTTGAAGTGTAGTGCATCCAAACTGCTGCTCTGGCTCTTCCAATTCACTCTGTTTGAATCATCTTCCGGCTTAGTCATGAGACATAAGGAGCCTGCTGTTTTTCGGGCCGGACGTCTCTTAGCATTATCCTACAAAAAGAAACCACATTCACAGTGCCTTTAATAAAAGTGACAAGTCAACAACAACAAACGTTCTGACTAAGACTGAACAAAGTATTGAAGGCTTAGTTTTCGCCAACTAAAACTATATAAAATAAAACATTTTAAGTAAACATTGGCAGGAGCTTTTCAACATTTCAGGAGCACAGCACGGTGTAGCATTTTCTTAAAACACTGCAAATGACTTTAGCTTTTTTAAAACCATGGGTGGTCGGTCATTTAGTGTGGCTGCACCGACACTTTGGAACCCTCTTCCTCTCTCTCTCCGTCTATCATCATACCTACACACTTTCAAAACTCAGCTAAAAACTCACCTGTTTACTCAATATTTCCATTCAACTTAACCTTAAGTGTGTTGTATGATTTGTCCATATGTTTTCCATTTTTTGTTGTCAGTTTTTTTTGTTTTGTTTTTTTTTGTTTACATATTCCACCTCTATGTAAAGCGTCCTTGGGTTTCTTGAAAGGCGCTATATAAATGGAAATTATTATTATTATTATTATTATTATTATTATTATATTTGCATGACAAAAAAAACTATGAGATGACTTCCCAGACAGGGTTTAACCAATATTCAATATTCAACCAATATTGGTCCACTCATCATAAAATGTTCACACAATATAAAGGGCAGCTGGTAATTTCTAATGCTGTAAAATATAGTTAGGCTTTGAAATTATACTCATAATATACAATATAAAAATATGAATAAACACTGAAATGAAACAGCTACATACCTGAGAGGAGGTAGTAATGGGGCCCATCATAAAGCCTCTCCTCATTCTGCTTGTTCTGCTCCCCTGACCATCCACATCAGCGTTCTTCTTCTCTAATCCTACTTTACCTGCCATTAAGAGACTGTCCTTGCTGGAAGATGAGGGAGACATTTTTCTCTCATTCTCTGAAATGACAAAACTCTCCATGCTGGTTTTGGAGCTCTTTGGTATAGGAGATGCTGGAGATGGCGCTATAAGCTGGGACACAGTGCAACTGCTCTCAGATAAACTGCAATTCATACAGAGAAACATCTGTGTTAAGAAAACTAGTCATATATCAGAAGAATTTATGATTAGATTCATGCTCATCATTTTAAAAGTAAATGCTCTTATAAAAGCCCATTTGAAAGCAAACATTCTTTGGGGACAGACTGAATGAACATGCTTAGATGATTTGAGGATGCATCATTCCCAACCACTGTCCAAACATATAATTAAATGTGTAAAATGATGGATGTAACAGTACATATAGTAGCAATTACAGAATGAAGTATGAAACAAATTGAGACACAATATTAGGAATGCAAGTTTTATTCATGTCTTAAAATCCAAACTGAAAAATTATTTAGGCAACAAAGCACATACTGTATAGGGCTAGTATTTCTCAACTGAATTTATTCTGACTTTGGTATTTTATCTTTCTGATGTTTTACTTGATGTCCTGTGAGATTTTCTAACTATGGAAATGAAAACTGCTATACTGATATGCATTTATTTATTAGTTACAAAGTATTATGTACATTTATGCACATCCACACCTAATATGCTTAATTGTGTACATACTGGGGTGACTGTTCCTATTACTTCTTCTTAAACTGTAGGTACCTTAAACTATCTGTGTGGTCTTTCTCTTTCTTCAAATATGAGGCATCATTCATACTACAAGCTGAATCAGGTTTTGGCAGATTCTCATCAGCTGACAGAATTTGGCTGTCGATAAGATGGCATCTCTTAGCATCTCCAGCCTTTTTCATCCGCTCCTTCACCATGATCTCCAGCATTGACTTCAACGGATGTTCTTCGGACTAAGCCAAACATAAGACATATGGATAAGGAGGACTGATCTCAAGACAGAGTGTTTACACTTCTTTACTTCACAAATACCTGGTTTCATCACTATGGATCCGCTCTTACCTTATTCTTCTTATAGAGGTTCTCCAAATGAAGGGTTCTACACAGATCTGACCTGTTGTTAATGCTTAAATTTGTTCGTGGAAGCTCCTCATCCATACAAGCAATGGTTTTCTTCAAACCCTAAAAATGAATGTTAATCATGAATGAATGAATACATATGCATATGACATCGGCCTTAGCAGCTAATGAAAGCAACAAAAAACATTTCACTGAAGGACATGGGCAGGTTCACATGTTCATACAGGGAAAAAGAAGCAATGGATCTTATTACTTAATCTAATGAAGTATCATTATTGTAACATTACTGGATACATGAATGAAATAAATATATTTAAATGCATTGAAGGGCAACTTAAGTTTGAATTTTGCTTATTCAGTTTACAACTGGAGCTGAGAGGCCAACATTGCTTACAAACACTAGAACTCAATAGTCAACAAAAAAAGCCTAATAATTTCTATAAAAATGCATTGTCAAAACTTCTCTTAAACTGCTCAAATCATATCCAGATCTTAATTAAGGTCTCACATATTAGTTAGTGTGTATCATACAGTATGACAATGTGTGAGTTTTTTTTTTTTTAAATACAAAAACTTTTGTAGCTGAAAGCTGTACCCACCATTTTAGACAATATACCAGTACTACTCAACAATGAATCAGATTTAGTTACAGTATAATGGCAGCCATAAATAGTGAGGAATCTGATCCAAGATCAGACTTATTACAAGCCCTGGTGTTGTCTTAAATGGCTGCCTTTAACAGTGAGTTACAGTAAGTCATACTGATAGGTAGGAGATAGATACTACCGTAGTGCTTCTCCAAAAACATGACTATGTTGATAACTTAGTCGTGTTGATAATTTCATGTAAAAATGAACTTGTCATTTTTGAAGCCATACTAGCATATTGCTTTTATTTCTGCAGTTTTTTTCTAGTGCAGAAAGTGAATATGCACAATCACTGACTAATGTGCTTGCACAGGAGTATCTGGTCTCTGCATTAAACCTATCAATGCAGTGAAACACACACACATCAGTGAACAAACTAGGGGGCAGCACATGTGCACAGTTGGGGGTACATGCCAGGGAATAAACCATGGTGTCCACGGAAGCACCAAAAGCTTTGTCAGAAGTGGGATTCGAACCCACGCCTCCAGAGGAGACTGCGACCTGAACGCAGCGCCTTAGACCGCTCGGCCATCCTGACCATACATAACTAACAACACAAACCCACATGACAGCCAGTGATTAAAGGTGACTATAATAATTTATAGTCTATATAATATAATATATAACTATATAATAGTTCTAGTTTGTAAGATATCATTTATGATCCGGATGCAGTCTGAGACACTTCAGAAGTTTTGGGCTATTTATCTGACTAGATAATAAGCTTGTTAGCAGCTCTATTTTAAAACAGAGCAATAACTTGTCTTGGCTGATTGACTACATCTAAGTGAAAATTGTGTAGATAAGGGTAAGGTCTCACAAAAGACCAAACTCAAAAGTTAGATGTGCTAGCTTGTCGTCTGCTAACTTGTTTGTGATAACGGCCCTATCTGGAATGTATGTTAAAATATATTAATATATATATATCACCAACCTTCCGGCTCAGATATTCCCTCACTAGAGATGCCGCGAGCTCTTCCACATCTCTCCCCATACTGACCGACCTGAGCAGCCGGTCAGTAATACCGCACACCGACAGACCACTTTAATTAGCCTGGCTAACTTCACGTTAGCCAATGCGACCAGCTAGCTCCCAAACAAGAAGCTAGCTCGCTAAGACACTGTGCTATACATCTAAGAAGTGTCGTGTCAGTCAGACTCTGGATAATGTTACTGACATTCATACTTTTGACATTTTTACATCTGAAAAATGTCTGGACGAGTTTAGGGCCAGTCACTCTAACGACAGCGCCCTAGCTAGCTGGTCTGCAGACCGGCTGCATTCCTTTTTTCTATCATATTCCAACAAATCCCGCCTCCTGCGCGGTGATTGGCTGTCAAGTCACTTCCTGAATTATGATTTGTTGTTTTCATTCATATGTAGTCTACCGATTGGGCAGTTGAGACGGTATCCAAATCACCATAGCAACCATAGATAACAGACGCAATGTAAACAGAAAGACCTACAGTGATTCAACACTGCAGCCTGTAGTTGTATGGACGGTATACATCACAGAACGATCACAGAATACAGGCATATTAACACAGGGCATTTTAGATAAACACTCTGGCCGGATAGTGATGGGTTTTGATGAAACAACAGCCCCACCATGTGGTTAAAACAGATATTTATTTATCATATTGTTTTTGCAACAGGAATAGCCACAGTCTTACCAGAACATTATGACAGCCTAATATTGGGAATAACCACTCTGACACGTTCCTCGTTACTCCTGAGTTTATAGAGATTAACAGGTGCACTGTGGTGCATCTATAGCTCTGTACCACTCACCAGAGTCGTCGTTCCCCTTTTGCGTCAGTGTGGGGCACCACTGTTATGCTGTAGGAGTACACTATCATGCTCTTTTGGACATCATTCAAATATTATTGCCCATGATGTCGTTTTGCATTCTGCTACAAGCACCTTCACTTATTTATACATACTGCAAATTTTTCATTCTGATATGACTGAGTCATTGATCGAGAAATAAATTAGAGAAATTACCTCCTCCACTGAATATTTATATTTCCCATCTGAATTTACATGCCCAAATTTTAAAGTTTGTATGCAATTTATTATTATAAGGGGCATTATATTTGGGCTCTTCTTGAAGCTTAGATCTTTTTTGTTTAGGACTTATTTAAATATCACAAAAATAATTGCTGGTATTATAGGGTCAGACTAAGGCATTGTCACTCTGATCATAGAATTGTGAATTCAAAACCTAGTCATGCTGCTTGCCATTGACAGCCATGGTCTGAAAGAGCAAAATTATGTGGGAAAATGGCGCTTTCTGCCCATGCAACGTTCAGTGGCTCAGGCATCTGCCAGCCAATCCATCACAGCTGGGGATACTGCGCTTTCCTCTGAGTGTGTTGGCTGCTCAGTGATGATGTTATGCCCAGAACCAAGAGTAGTTAGGATTTTAAGAAGAGAAAGACCATATGGTCCTTTTGGTTTTTTATTACAGGGACTTAATTGTACTATGTGCATAATTACTGCATCAAGGTATCATACTGTTTACACAGTCTCAACTGTATTACCATGAATTAATTATCTATCTGTGATGTAATGCCCATGATCTGTTAATAACTTCTTTATGATTATTACAAGACACAGTTCAACAAGCCAACAATGTAATACATTTAAATCTTAAAAATTGGAAATTGCTGGAGTTGCATTTGTCAGTGTGTAGCTGCCACTGACATTTGTGAATGACTTGAACATTTCAGCAAATAACAGGAAAAACTTTGCAAAACACAATTTGCCTGGAAGATCTTTAAATGAAATGACAATATTTGTAAAAGGTCACACAAGTTTTTTTTATTTGTTTTATTATAAGTTTACATATAACAAATATTTCTCCTACCCTAAAGTCACTTTATGCAAACTGTAGCAGAGTGTTTATAAACTACTCACAATATTCTGTTTCCACATAAAAACACATGGGGTTATGAAAATGTGACAATAAATTCAGAAAGTGAAAGAGGTTTGACTGAGAATCAACTGTGATGTAGATCTAAATATTGTTTTTGCATTGTTTTAAAATACAAAGTTCAGCCAGAAACCTGTAATTTACTAGTGCATCTTCAGAAATTAGAATATCATGAAAATATCTTTTGTGTTAATAATTAAAAAAGATAAAATGTCATATTTTATATTCATTACATGCAAAATGAAATTTCCTTGTTTTGTTTTAATGCTGATACTGTTTGAATAGTAATGTACAGTACTTAAACTCAACATGAACTATTCTAATGTCATTTTACATATAATGAATATAAAGTATATGACAGTTGACCTTTTTGTATTAAACTATAAACACAAATGACTTTTTTCCACAATATTCTTTTTTTTGTTGATATTGCAGGACTGCACTCATTTCTGACTGAGAAAACAGGATCAGACAGCAAAACATCCAACAGTGGTTGAAGGGTTGTAAGTAAATCGATTTTATTTTCCTAATAGTAACATCCTAATAAATTAATCTGAATTATTTAACTGATTTCTGAGAAAATTCTTATTTTGAACGTATGAAAAATCATTTATTGTATTGTAACAGTCATGCTGACTGTGTAGCAATGGTACAACATTAAAAACCATTTTAAGCAAAATGATTTCTAGATAAATAACAACTCATGGGAAAAAAAGTATGTTTTGGCACAAATTCATCCCAAACACTTAAAATATAGAGTTACTGACAGTGAGTGTTGCTTTCGTATGTAAACAACATTTTGCACTTCATCATTGACTGAATCTCCTTGGGAGGAATGGTGGAAAAAAAATACAGCTCGCTTCCTCTTGCAGGGTTTTTTTGGCCTGCCATGAGATATGAACTTATTACAAAAGACAGAAAAAGACAGGGGAAAGGTCCGGAGGGGGAAAGGAGCACATCAGTAGTCCTCAGCTGGAAAAAGAAAGACAGAAAGAGAGAAATAGCATCATGAGCCTGAGGCAGAGGAACCAGGCAGGTGAGGATGAAGAGCATGCAGTCCACTTGCTGTTAGTAGTAACTGAAGAAAAGGCCCGGCACCAGAACTGACCTAAAGCATGAGTGGGGCATCCAAATCCCAAAGGGTGGGAGAGTCAGAGGAAGCCATCATATACACCAATCAGCCATAGCATTAAACTGACTCCTTGTATCTACATTCATTGTCAATGTTATCAGCTCTACTGGCCATAGAGGTGCACTTTGTAGTTCTACAATTACAGACTGTAGTCCATCTCTTTCTCTGTATACATTGTTAGCCTCCTTTCACCATTTTCGTCAATGGTCAGGACCCCCACAGAGCAGGTATCATTTGGATAATTCTCAGTACTTGAAGATAACCAACACAAACTGTGCAGCAACAGCTGAGTTACGGTTTCTGACTTTACATCTACTTACAAGGAAAAGGGACCATCTAAGATGGATGTGCCTGACAGTGGTGGACACAGAAACCACGCAATTGCTTGGGGCCCCTGCTGGCCAAAAGAGTTTGGCAAAAAAAAAAAGTTGTGGTTCGCTGCAGATTTTTCCATCTAAACACTATTTTAAATGAAGACATGTTGAGCATTAGGACCCAGTGGAAATCTTGAAGCCGGTTTCCCTTTAGACCGCCCACAAGCTCATCCACTGGCTCTGCCATTTCTTGCTAACGTGTAATTGGCCATCCCCGCTATCACTCCATCATACAGCCTCTGGACTTGTAAACCAACATTTTTAAAGTTGGCCCACAGTCTGTGTTCAGCAGGCACTGTAAGTTGTTAAGATATTGGATGTTTGTTCTGCCTGTGTAACATCAGCTAGACGTATTTTAATATCAGAGGTTTCATATTAAAACATTAACATTTGAGTGTGTGTCTGTGTGCGTGTGTCAGCCAGTCTGTGACAAGCCACCATTTACATGCCTACAAGTGTAACTATTGTCAAAATAATTCAGAATTTCTGCATATTTTTATTTAAAAATGAGGTATAATTTTATGTAATATTAATATTAATACATATTAATTAATATGTAATTAATATTAATATAATTAATAATTAATATAATAATTAATATTAATATTAATACATATTAATACTTTACTTAAACATGATTATTCATAATATTTTATTACTAGTAATATTTATTATTATTATTATTATTATTATTATTATTATTATTATTATTATTATTATTATTATTATTATGTTTGGACTGTATGGTCAATAGACCTATTGACCATACAGTCCAAACATAATAATAATAATAATAATAATAATAATAATAATAATAATAATAATAAATATTACTAGTAATAAAATATTATGAATAATCATGTTTAAGTAAAGTATTAATATGTATTAATAATTAATAATAATAATTTATGTTCAAGCCCGTACCGCACCATAACCATAACTATAAAAAGGAATTTGTTTGATCAGGGTCATAACATTGCTTGGGGCCCCAGAACTTCCAAATCTGTCCCTCGTGCCTGATCGAGTGGACAGTGAGCTGACACAGTGTTTAAAATCTCCAGCACCTCTGCTGTGTCTCCAATTCACTCATACCAGCAGAACACACAATATAACACACCACCACCACATAACTGTCACTACAGTGCTGAGAACAGTCCACTACCCAAATAATACCTGCTCTGTGGTGGTCCTGTGGGGGTTGTAATTGTAGAACAGGGTTAAAAGAGGCTTACAAAGTATACAGAGAAATAGATGGGCTACAGTCTGTAATTGAAGAACTACAAAGTGCACCTAAGTGCATCTGATCCAGCTCATAAAAGATTTAACATTTTTATTTAATTCCTATTTAACCTTTAAGTTATGTAGACAGGCCATTAGGAAGCAATTCTTATGTACAAATGGTAGCCTAGTGAGCACCAGGGGAAACTCGTAGTTAAAACTATTAACTGATAATTAGCTGTTAATTCAATTAAGTGTGGTGGGACAGTTGTAACCGTGTGACAACTGTTTTTCTGAGGTTCTCAGAAATCTCCTTTGTTTGTCCCAAATCTCCCATGATACACTTCCACAAATATGTGTTGTGAAATGCAGATTGTGATAGATCCCTGTTCTTTAAATAAAACAGGATGCCCACTCACACCTGTTTGTCATCCCATTGATTGAAAACACTTGATGCTAATTTCACCTTCAAATTAACTGCTAATCCTAGATTTTCACATTTTTTTGTCAGCCACAAATGTGTCATATTGGATCATTTTCCTCAATAAATAAATCACAAAGTATACTTTTTTTATTTATATAATTGTTTAACTGGGTTCTCTTTATCTACTTTTAGGACTTGTGTGAAAATCTGAAGGTGGTTTAGGTCATATTTATGCAGAAATATAGAACATTCTAAAGGGTTCACAAACTTTCAAACACCACTGTATATGTGTTTACAGGGATTTGACAGAATTGATCATAACAATAAAATTTCATCATATTACTCACCCCTATGAAACATTTACCTTTAGTAATAATAATTGTATTAAAATGGATTAAAATAGCAATGTTTAGTGTTAGTGGAGGATGGTGATAGAGTTGGAGAGGCATTGCCCCATTAAATGATTGTCTGACACCAGGCCTGGCATGCGGTGGGTTAGTGGAGCACTGCAGCAGCTTACTTTCGATGGTGAGGATGCAGGTGCTGGCGGCCGTGCCCCGGCTATTCACAGCCTTGCACATGTATTCTCCTTCATCCTCAGGGAAGGTCTCAGGCAGGTAGAGGCAGTAGGTCTCTCCCCTCTCTATGTACTGATAGTCCTCACAGTCCTGCAGCATCTCACCCTCAAACCACCAGGTGACCTCTGGCTTGGGTTCGCCTGTGATCTTCACTGTGAACCGAACAGGCTCCGCATCAACCACAGACTGGTTCTTGAGAGGCTTCTTAAACCATGGGGCGCCCGACCTGCCGTGGTCTTCTTCATCCTCATAGGCCGCCGAGCCATTGATGATGCTTCCCTCTTCCTCTTCTTCATCGTCCCTTTTCTGACAAGACACATGACAAAGTGTTTCACGTTTTCGATCGACTCAGGAAAAACAAAAAGGGCAAAGCAAAGTGGCACACCCCATGCAGCTCTGTCATGTATTATCTGTGTCATGCATTAACTGTGTCATGCATTAACAGCAGTGTCCAGCGAAGTCCACCAATTAGTTCTTAAACAAAGTGGCCCATGAGAGGTTTACTTTTTGGAGAGCGGCATCAATCTCCTGCTGCTCGAACTGCATCCTCTGCAGCTTCTGCTCCTCAATCCTCCTCCTCTCCTCTTCCTCTCGTGCCTTGGCCATCTGTTCGAACCGTGCACGCATGTCCACTTTCTGTTTAAACGGAGCATCCTCCACTTTAACTGGACTCTTTTTATCCTCATCCTCGTCCTGTAAGGCATAAAACCACATCCTGTTCTTTGTGTGCCAATTCACGTAACAGCTAACATGAGACGACCTTTGTCATTTTGTTTTTAGACCCAGAGCATCGGCCCTTATTTCAGCATTAAGCGAGAAATCCCACTGGCTCCTACCTCCATACACCTCTCAGCTTCTCTCTCTTTGATCTCCTCATCTATAGCTTTCCTCCTTGCTCGCTCCTCCTCAATCTTCTTCTGGATCTCCTCGTCAGTTAGCTGCTTGATCTTCTCAAACTTGACCTTCAGGTTTTTGGCCTGGATGGAGCCAGTTCTCTTCAGCTTGGTCAGTTCTTCGTACTCCGTACTTACAACCTCTGATGACTCATTGATCTCCTCCTGAAATGTATAGTGCAGAAAAGTTCATGCAAACATCACTACATACATATTCTTTAGCACACTTAAAGAGATTATATCTTATCATCTAAAATCTATTTTATATTCATTATATGTCAAGTGATACAGTATGTCATACCTTTTGTTGTTTTACTGTTGATCAGTATGGTTTATTGGTCATGAAAATCAGAAATCCAGAATCTAAGTTATTAGAATATTAGAAAGTTTTTGAATGAAACCTTTTTTAATTAAATTAGAAACAATTTTTCCACTATATTTTAATTTTAGGAGACACACTAGTATGACAAGACATTTTTCTTGCCTAAAATAGTTTTTCTAAGTAAAATGATTTCACTGTGTTAGCAGATCATTTTGCTTGTTTTAAAGCATTTATCTTGCAATTATATGCCAATACTGTCAGAGACAAGTGCAAAATATCTATTTCTAAGTTAATTTTATTATAAGCTTAAACATTCTCAAAATGATAAATATGAGATATTTAGATTTAATTTAAGGTGGTATCAGTTGATAAGGTATATAGTTGAGCCCCCCATGAACTAATGATTTTTAACAAAAGCAACCCCAGATTTACTCTGAGTAAAAGAAAAAAAAAACAACTGAAAGTGTCATTCATAATTTTATTAAAAAAGGCAAATTGTCACACGTAAAAAAGTGACATATTTCAAGTCTTGTTGAACAGTTTGACTTACAGCTCATGACAATCAGAAATCCAGAATCTCAAAATCATTAGAATATTTATTTTTGCGCTTGAGTAAATTACTATTCAAACAGTATCAATATTAAAGCAAAACATGCTTGAAATATATCAGTTTACATGTACTGAATATAAATATGAGAGTTTATCTAATTTAATTAAATTATGAACACAAATGTATATATTTTTATATATACATTATAATACAATATGTACTATATTGTAATTGTTGTAGATGTACTAGTACATGAAATCACAAAAAAATCTAATCAATACTATGAGAGTTTCATCCAAGGCATGTGCAACGAGGAGAGGATGAAACATAGGTATCAGAACGTGGTTTTATTGACAAAACTCAAACCTGTATTGATAAAATTAACTTGACTATGAAATAAGATATATCTTGACATGAAGACATACATACACACACATTCAGTGACTGACAAAGACTGTGAAGCACAAGGAAGGTGAAATAGCAAAACATAATGTGAGATATTGAGTGCTGTGTAATGATATGATGTTACTGGGGGGTGGAGATATGAACAAAACATGTGGAAGATGTAAACAAATGAGCAGGTGGAGGCAAGGACATCCAACCTATGGGTGGGGGGCCCAAAATTGTAATCTTTCAAGGGACCCAAGAGCTCAAAGGGCCCCTGAGCTCAAAAACTAAAACCTGTAGCGGTGAAATGAACTTGAAACACCAGGAAGGTTAAATACCAAACCATAATGAGAGATCAAGAGATGGCAGGGCTCTGTAATGACATGAAGTAACTGGGGGGTGGAGACATGAACAAGACATGTGGAATGTAAACAAACGAGCACGTGGAGACATGGTCGGCATGTGTGAAATGCAAACAAAAGCACACGGCAGGACAACTTAACGAGGGTGGGGACATGAATAAATGACGTGAAGGTAAACAAAAGCACATGCCAAACGTACATAAACCCAGAACACCTGGACAAAGACAGGGACTTGGATGAGGAAGAGGTGGGGCAGGTATGATAGTGTGAATTCACAAAATATTTAAGAAGATTTTATGTCATTAGTGCATATCACTCACCTCTCCCATCTCCTGCCGAAGCTGTTCAAACTGTTTCTTCTCCATCTCCATTTTCTTACGCCGTGCCTCCTGCTTCCTCTTCCTCTCCTCCTCATCCTTCATCTTCATCATCTCTTCAAAGTTGATCTCCAGTTTCCCAGGATGCATTGCTTCCTGTGACTCAGTCCTCACCAGACTGCCATCTTCATCATCCTGTACCTGCACGGACATTTTTTTTTTCACTCTTGCAATTTCATAGTTTAAAGGAATTGTTCACCCAGAAATCATATTTACATATTTTTATTATGTATTATTTTATTCATAATACATATTACACATCCCCTGATCTCAGATGTAGTCAGTCAGCCAAGACAAGTCCAAATTTTGCTTCATTAGTTTAGCACTGCTGCTGTAAGACTAATGTTGCTAACATGCACTCTCATGGTGGAAAAAATTATTTGTGTTCATAATTTAATTCAAAATGATAAAGTATTTTACTCAAACACAAAATGAAATATTAATTCATTAATAATAATTTGAGATTATGGATTTCTGATTGTCATGAGATATAAGCCAAACTGATATCAACATTAAAAAAAAAACTTGAAATGTCACAGTTTACCTTTTTGAAAAAAATTATGAAGAAAAATTATTTTTGATGTGGACTGTATTTTTATACAAAATACTGGGCTATTTGATGACTATTCACTTCTAGTCTTTGTTAATAACTGATCATATTGATCAGCTCCTATTCCAAACTAAACAATCAAAGCTAAGTCTTGGCTAATTGAATACATCTAGAGTGGAAAATTGAAAAAGAAAACGTCTGTCATTCATTTGAAGAGTTTAAAAATTACTAAACATTTCCAGTATATTAAATATGCAATGGTCCCTTGAGGCCATATCATATCACATCTTTCAAGCACATGCAGCAGCCACTCAGAGTGAAATAATGAATTTTGGAAAGCAAAATTAAACGGGCACCTGTGTGCATAATATAAAACATTTTTAACATCATGATGTCTGCTTTATTTTGATGTGTCACAAACTACCCAAACAACCTATTATAGATTTGTTATGCGTGGTTTGTTCTCCATTTTCTTGTTTATATCTGAATTTCACAATGTAACAATGTTCATTTGAAAAAGTGCCTTACTTCTCCTTCTCCAAACGTGGTCATATTTTCCTGATCCTGGGATGGGCTCTTTGAAGA
This sequence comes from Crenuchus spilurus, assembly GCA_036984385.1. Taxonomy (NCBI): domain Eukaryota; kingdom Metazoa; phylum Chordata; class Actinopteri; order Characiformes; family Crenuchidae; genus Crenuchus; species Crenuchus spilurus. The sequence goes on from BRDA01000618.1 coordinate 50,802, forward strand.
CACAGTTCAAAAAAGCAGAACAGAGAAGCATTGCTGGAATGCCATTTGAGCACACTTTCACAGTAATGTGTTGACATGCACTAGTGGTCAGTTGAATTAAGAATTTTCTGCTAGTGTTGAAAATGTAACAAGGCAATAATAGTGTTAGCTGTGTCTGTGCTCAGATGTAAGTTGTTAAGAAGAGCATACATTCTATAATAAACAACACTACTGTAATAAGGAATGATCATTTACCTTTAATATGACAAATATGTGTACCCATTCTCTTGCAGTTCCAACCTTTTGCAGACACATAGATATGGCTGAAGCTAAACTCTGCAAAAGGGTGGATCTCCAGGAACAGGGATACCCTGGTATAGGATACAATACTGAACCCACAACAGCTCCAAATTTGATGTACATTGAACTGCTAGTTCGTTAGGTATAAACACCTGGTACCCACACTTATCAGCCACTTTATCAGAAAGACCCACCTTGTAGGTTTACAAGCTGCAGGTTTTCATACCAATCAAGCATGAAAACACCTGATTCAATTTGTTTAATCAGACGATCTCAGTCTTCTAGAAACTGACCATGACCCAGAGCACATTCAAACTCACAATATTGAGCACTGTTTTGCTATGGTTTCAAGGTTCAGCCAAAATGGTGCAAAATTTAAATTTTAAAGTATTAAACTATTTGATAGGTGTGTTATAGGTGTTACCCAATCAGCAGTGGTGTGTGTATATAAACCACACCCCTTAGCCCAGCGATTCTCAAATGGTGGGTCGCGACCCAAAAGTGGGTCGCGGACAGATTGTAAAAAGTAAATAAATGTTAAAACCATTAAAATAGTTCATGCTTATCTGATTTTGTCCTCATCTTTTAAATTAAAAAGAGACAGGCGTCAGATGCATGCAGCCATTGCGTGCAGTATTCTTGTTGCCATGATAACCACTATTTGCCGGTTATCAGTGTTGCCAAGTCCGCTTATTATAAGCGACGTTGGGCTCGCTTGCAAATCTCTTGAGTGGTGGGTTGCGTTTTTTGAGCTTGTTTTTGAACGTGAAGTTAGTTATTTGGGCTTGAGTTTCTTTCCAAGTAAAACTCTTTGATTATCTCCCAGCTCCCCATAACAAAGCAAAAGATGAGAAGCACAAAAAATCTGCACAAAGGCTAACAAATATGGGTTTCAGTGCCCCAAAATACAATAGCCTGCCAATGTTTATATTAAAAGTGTTTAGCATAATTTTTGTGTTGTTTATGTATGATGTCATAATAAATATTTACCTTTATACTGTTTAAAAGTGGCCTCTGTTTTACCGAATGTGGTGGGTTGCCAGTTGGGCTTACTTTGGCCTTGTTTTCATAGAGCTGGTTGCTTGTTTCTATCGCGAGATCTGGCAACACTGCTAGTTACTCTTCTGTTTAAATTTGTGATAATCGTATCATAATTTGTAATGCATTATGCATTATAAAGTAATTTATTAATATTTATTAATAATATAAATTTAATTTATGCTCCAGGCCCCCCTCAAACCCCCCAAATCAAGCCAGTCATGTCCCCCCTGAAATCTCTTAAATTCTCTTTACATACATATGTTTAAATGTGTTTTTGAAGGCTATTTT
>BRDA01000618.1:58816-98363 GCA_036984385.1 Crenuchus spilurus
TTATTTATTTATTCATTTATTTATCTATCAATTAATTAATTTATTTATTTATACTTTTGTCATTTTTGGTCCTCCATTTATTTATTTATTTATTCGTTTATTTATTGATTTATTTATTTATTCATTCATTCATTCATTTATACATTTATTTATTTATTTATACTTTTGTCATTTTTGGTCCTCCATACACAACACGCTCTGCTGATCAAAAATCAGTTTTAGTGATGATGACCATCATAACTCTTAGGGGTGTAAAAAATAACCGATTTGAATCGGAAGACCGATTTTGACTTAAATGATGTGAGTGCATGGGTACATGGACCACTGAATCGGTCTATTTGTAAAGTGAACCAGCCGATGGCCCGATTCAAGAGCTGTCAATCGGTTTCGTGTGCTTCTGCTGCGCTCTCTCTCTTGCTCTCTCTCTCTCCCTCACTCCCTCCATCCCCCGCCCCCCTCCCCTATCTCTCTCGCGCTCTCTCTCTCTCTCTCTCTCTCTCTCATGAACTGTCGTGATACTCGTCACAGTCACCTTTGAAAGACTAACGTCCGACCACATATATACTGTACAACACTCTGCCGAGCTTAAAATCTAAAGTTTAGAAGAAGTTCGGTCTTTAAATGAAGAACGGAGAACATTTGGTGAGACGACATGATGAGGACACTAGCGCCTTTAGCCCAAAGACACGGCATGACAAACACAGAAAAACAGGACTTCTTCCAGCCAAAACTCGACCACAACTCAGGTAGAGCCAAAGTAATAACAGCTTCAATAACCCAGTTCATTGTCAAAGACTTAAGACCATACTGTGTGGTGGAGAATGAGGGCTTTGGGGACTTGTTTAAAACATTGGAGCCCCAGTACCACATCCCAACGCGACAGTATTTTACTGATTCTGAATTCACATGCCAAATACAACTATACTAGTTCTCTAATATTTCATTAATCTGTCTGAAAGCAAGAAAAAAAACATTTTAGTATTAACTTATGTTGAATCATAATGTAAATTATCTATTTTAAACAAGTAACTTGTATTATTTCCTACCCTATTATATTGAACCGAATCGTATTGAAATCCTCCTCAATCGTCATTTATTGGACAGATACACACCCCTAATAACTGTGGATGAATCTAATCTAAGATAAGTCATCTATCATGCCTGTTGCTGTCTGAAGTGGCTGCTTGTAGCAGTGGGGTTATTATAGTTCACAGTAAGAAATACTGTGTCCTAAACCACATGAACTAGTCTGAGACCCTAATTAAGATCTTGATGTTTGAGTGGGTTGACAGTCTGAGTGAAGAGTATTGTATTTTAGGTGACTATTAAGTTCTAGTGTTTGTGAAAAGCATGTCCTCAAACATGTCTTTCCTGATCAATCTGATGTAAGTGGAAAAATATCTAAATTTGATTTCTGAGTGAATACCACAATATGCTGTGATTGCATCATGTTTTACTAATTTATCTAATAGTGCAAAATGTAATATACTGTAAATCCATATTTCTACTTTTTTGTGGTTTTTATCTGAGCTTAAAGCTTACCTGGTTCACAGTGACAGATCGGCGTTTGGCCTCTCGGAACGAGCGGCGGTTTTCATCATATCTTTTCTTCTTTTCTTCCTCAGTCCTCTTCTTCAACTCCTCCTCTCGACATTTTTCCATATCCTCAAAGTTCATCTTGATCTTGCCAGGCTGCTTCTGTGGCTTGGCAGGTACTACTCGGACCAGGAGGCTGTCATCCCCTTCCTGGGTTCAATTCAATAATAAAACAATGTGTTGTTATTATTATTATTATTATTATTATTATTATTATTATTATTATTATTATTATTAATGACATTAACTGGAATAGTTTAAAATCTGTACACAAATAGAAGGACTAATGCTTGTACCCAAAGTTTACTATTCAGTGAATAACTTTAGGATTAACGACTATGAATTATTCAGTAAATTAAATTAATATGCAATTCATGTTAGTATGTGAGTGAGGAAATTATATGTGGACCAAGGCAACTTTTCTCCTACTTTAAGATTCAAGAATTCACTCTCCTGAAAATTGTGTCATTAATTGTTTGTAGAACAAACAAATAAAATAAATTACTGCAGTTAGATGGTCAAACTGAACCAATGACCTCATTCACATTCTTCAAAAACAATAAAACTCTTCATGGAAATACAATTAAAAATATTTCTCTTTTGGTTTAATTACTTTTAGAAATAATTATCTTAATGTAATATATTTTCATGTGGAAATTATGTACATTCAAGTAAATTCAATGCACCTTTTCATTGTTGCACCAATTGGTTTTACTAATTTAAAAAGAAAACCAACAAATCTACAAAAAAGGAGTCCTTTACAGGTAAAAAATAAGACAAAAGTTTCTTTGCAGTTACCCATACTACTTTGACACATTCTTGCCCAGACACACAAAGACAGGAACAGATAGACTGCAGATAAAGCCTGACAGCAGAAGCCATTCCGTTGGCTCAGCTGCTTCATTTTACACTGGGCTAGTCCGAGATAGCAGCAACTAAATCAGTCGGAAAAGTGGCTCAGGGGCCACAGCCCATTTTAGTCTGTGTGGGGAAACAGTTGCCAGTCACATGTTGCCTGTGCTTGCTAGTTTCATTGCCTCTAGATTCAGGGTTCTACAATGTGCCACCATCTTGCTGTTAACACCTTGGTAGATGTAAGTCTTCCATCCCTGTGACACTTTAAACAAATTCCTTTATAATTAATAATTAACAAATCAGTTTAATTTTTTTTACCTCTGTTAGATTTTGCCACTGTACATGAATAATATAACATTCCATACATTATGTTTAAACATGTTGCTTCCATATACCATTCCACTGTGAAGGAATTCCTGACTTTGTTAACACAGGCAGCCTGGCCTCAGGCCATCCAGCCCACTAACAATGAGAAACTAGCAACGTCATCACTCAGTGTTTAATCAAACAAAGCTCCATACAAGCATCTGTCTGCCCTTTTAATTTGTCATAGACCATTCTTACAGATTCATAATGAGATTTCCACATTGTAAGCTAATGTGTTAACTTTGGCTGTCAACCAAGCATAGACAATGCTGTAAGCTTAGACACCCATTAGAGACCACTGGCTGACCAACATTTGAGTGGCATCATAGCTATTTCAAGCACTGCATAGGAATATGATCCAGAATCATGTTAGAACTCCAGCTGGGCTTTAGACAATTGATTTTAAACTTTCAAATGCACACCCCAACATAAAGCTTCATCAACTACTAACATATTATTGTGACTGTATTTTAAGGTAGCATCATGCTAGTTTTTAATTCATGAGGCAATCCCACATTGCAATGCTAGTTTTTTTTTTAAGATTAATCAATGCAATTCTTAATAGTGTTTTTGTTGTCAGAGGTCATTTTACAATTATTTTTACATCAATGTTATTCACAAATTAGCATGCTATAAGTTCAGGCTGTTATTACAAATGACCAGCTAGCTAAATAATGTGTTAGCTTAGCTAGCTAATATTAGATTGTTATCATTTTGTCAGCCATTATTAACTAGAAAATGTTAGCTAATCAATGCCCAAACGTTACTGTCTAAATAATTAGCTACAATTATGTGGATTCATTGGTGCTTATCTCAATCTAGCTACTATTAAGCTTGTTTTAGTAATAGTGATCCTGATGACTGAAGTGAGTAATATGAGTGGCGTAGATGTGAATGACTGGCATGATCTGTCTTTAACTAGAGAATATAAAGCAAGTTCCACTGACACCTCAACAGATACATTTCCTGGCAATACAGAACCAAACACAGTATGTATGTGTGATTGTAATGTTTAGTTTACTAGATACCACTGAGCTTTCAGTTACGTAACATTCCAAGCGCACTAGTATGCTAGTACTAACGGGGTTAATCTTTCTACTCTGTGGGGGGTGGTTCAGTGTTGCTCTCTGTCATTAACAGGATAGCACACAGGTTAATGCAACAATTTCTTCAAGGAACACAATATTTACTACAACAATTTAGGATTCATTTAGAATCTTTGTATGCTGCCTAATTGAACTGTTATAGAAGGACACCACAAAGAAGCTCTCTGAGCATGCACAATCCTGATCCTGATAATTGAACATGCCATTCCATTCCATTACAGGTTTTTGAAACAGCTTACACATATGGCAAAGCTTTGGACTGGTACTTAAATAACTCCTCTCTGTAGTATCAGAGGATTACCTACACGATTACACATACATTAATCCAGATTCATCTGCACAGAAGAACAGAGAGAGTCACTGATGGCCAGACCTTCTTCATTCATTCATACAGACTTTTACAGCTATCATCAGACATGGCACATATCATCATATCAGCTCACCTCCTCTGCCTTTTTGGCCAATTCCTTCTGAATCTTGGCCTTCTCCAGGGCTTCCTGTGTGACCCGCTTCTTTCTCTCCTCTTCAGTTCTTTTTCTCTCCTCCTCCTGCCTCTGCTTCTCCATCTCAGCAAACTTCCCTTTCACACTGCCTGTGGAGGCCACAGAAAGAGGACAGTTGGTGCTGGTAATGAGATTAAAGAGTCAGTGATGATGCAGCCTCAGATCTGGCACTGCGCTGGCTGCATCCAAAACGCCCAAATCTTGCCCAAATCTCCCTGCGACCCACCTGTGATCTTGGGAACGTATGATTTCTCAGGCTTGGTTGGCTTCACGTCCTCCTCATCGCTGGAGGCCAGGAGTTCTTTTATCTGCGGAGGATCAGACACTGAGATGTTAGAAGGGTAGAAGGGTTTTATCTGGGATCATCTGCTTTACACGGGCACCACCACTGAAACCACGCTGCTCCCAGCCAGCCCGACAGCTTTTAATCCCCATAAGAGCAGGCACATATGACCTACAGCAGAGATAGTGATTGGACCATTCCACTATGACATGGCCAGGGATCAGTATTCTGTGCTGTGGCTGGCCAACATAAAAGACAATCTGCCTGTAGGGCATTTCACTTGTTTAACCCTATCATACCTAACGTGCCACTGGTGATCTATTTAACTCAATAAATTCTGCTGGTGCTTTGGTGTATCCATGTTGGTCATAGAATTAATGGAAATGGAGCTTTCTATGTGCTGATGTTTGTTTAAATACATGAAATAAGCTCCATGCTGCCTTTATTGTTGGATGTGCTATAATATTATGGATTGTTTAATCAGAGAAACAATGAAAGACCTAAAGGTTGCAGGATGGAGGTTTATCATTTGAACATCTGGAATATGGCTTAAGTGATCTGTCATTTTAATAACAAAAAAAGTAGCACTGCAGGGGTCAAAGGTGAGGATGTAAGTACTGACTATTTGTTTTTTGCGGATCCTCTCTCTCTCTTTGATGTACTGCTCCTTGCGTCTTTTCTGTTCTTCATTGCTTCTCATTCGGCTCCTCTCCTCTCTGACCATCTGCATGGCCTCAAACTTGCTCTTCACATCACCTTTGGTCATTTTTGGTACATAACTCTTCTGCACTGGTTTATGGGTTTTCAGAAGTTTCTTTGGGAATAAAACAAATAAGGGAGAAAGTGACTGTCTGTGGGATGATGTGTTGATGAAACCAGGAGTTTAAAGATTAATTGGGTAGTCCTGACCAATACCTTCAACGTAAACATGTTTTTGACACTATTCAGACAGTAATAACAATAAAAAAGGCTTGAAATATGTCACATTACATGTAATTAATATAAAATATACAACAGTTTACCTAAACTGATTTATGAAAAAAAAATCACATTATTCTACTTTTTGGAGATACATAATCATGTTATACTTTAACATTAATGTAATGGTACAAATACCTCTTGTTTGAATGCTACATCTGTCATGTTGGCTGGATCATTTTCTTCAGCCAAGTTACCAACATCATTCACATTTTCCACCTCTGTGATGCTGGCCTCTGTGCTCTTTTGAGACCGTTCACGTTTTCTCACTTTGCCTGTAGATGCTGTCTGTTCTTTAGACTCTGTTGGTTTGGTCTGCTCATGTAAATCTGCTACATCATTTATTTCTGCTTCCTGGATATGACAGCTTGTGTCATCCATCTCTGATGTGTTACTTTCCTCGTCTTCATGACTGTCTATGTCATTCAGGTCTGTGTCAGCAATGTTTTCTGTCTCGTTTTGGGTGGTCACACCCGGCATGCTCATCACGTCAGTCATCGTGTTGTCTTTTAGACCAGATGACAGGGCCTGTTGCTGGATCCTTCAGATGAAGCCTTGACGAGGTGAGAAAAGGGACAAAGTCTTTCAGTCACATTAAAGCCTCCATAGTGTTCATAACAGTGATTTTGCTAGATTTTAGAACAATGTAAGCAAAATTCTAATATTATAAACACACACACATGAACTACAGGCAATTTTACTTCAGATAAATGCTGTAAGCAATCAAATGTATTTGCCAATACGATGAAATAATTTTACTAATAAAATGACGTAAAGTTTAGTGCAGCACACTTTGGCACTTCTACCATTTTCTCACCTAATTTTAGGTACAATTTGACCACAACATCACTACAAACATCTTTTCAAGACATGAAATAACCCAGAGATTAAAATCAGGATGGGATTATAAGATTTAAATCATGTGGATAGTAGCCATCTCTGTCTCTCCCAAACATTAGTGTTCCATAGTTTACCACCACTTTCTTCACCATTGAAGGCTACTGTATGATTTTCTTACATGGTTTACAAAGTTACTTAGTAGACCTTCACCACAGTTTGTTACAGTATTGTGGTCAAAATACATTACACTGGAACTGTCCCCCTTTTTAATGATACATTCACTGAAATGGAAATGTCGCTCATTTTCATTTCAGAAATTTAGTCATCTTATACTGTCAATATCTTATACGATCAATAAAGTATCCCGCAAGGGATCAATGAAGTATCTATCTATCTATCTATCTATCTATCTATCTATCTATCTATCTATCTATCTATCTATCTATCTATCTATCTATCTACTGTACTCTATAGAAGTACAAAATGTTTAGGTATATACTTGTAGTCTAACAATGAGGTTACCACATTCTCAAAAAGAGAAATATTGTTTTTTTGCAATGCACTGTGTTAATATACTGTTGTGTATAACTGTTATAATGATGTACACAAAATTCTGTGTGGCTGCTACTATATACAATGTACTTTTATCCATTTTTATACATAACAGTTTGCCATGTATGTTCACAAGCCAACTTCATGCAGTTTGAGGAGAGTATGTGATTGTTTAGATTTATATTCAGTTTACACTTTGCTAACTGGTACCATAGTATAAACTTCATTTATTTGAAGCCTACATTAGCCCCATAACTCCAAGAAGCAAACTTCTGGATTAACTACATTTGGGGTAAAAGAGACTTTTTTTCTTCATACAATCTCTTTAAAAACTGTAAAAAACAAATAAATTGTAAATACATACTCTACCGGTCAAAAGTTTTAGAACAGTTTTAGAAAGTTTTAGAACGTTTCATGTCTGCACCTAGTTGGTCAGGAGTTCATCCTACAGTAAGACAATGACCCAAAACATAAGTCCAAGCTCTTTCAGAACTGCCTCAGGAAAAAAGAACAAGATGGTCAGCTTGAAAACATGGAGTGGCAGCACAGTCTCCAAACTTAAACCCCATCCAGCTGATTTGGGATGAAGTGAAAGCAAAGCTAACCTACAAGTGCCAACATTTATGTGAACTTCTGCAGCAGATTAGTGAAGAACTGTCTGAAGAATATTTGATGTCTGTTGTAGAAAGAAAGTCACGAGTGTGTTCAGCTGTTATATCTGCCAAAGGTGCTACTTTGATGAGTCCAAAGTTTAGATACATTTTGGCCTTTAAACTGATTCCTTGATGTCTTATTTAACTCCTATATACAAAACTGGAAAAATTGGGGTGTTCTAAAAGCGTAATGTATATAAGAGTCTTTAACTTATGACATTTTACTTGTTTTATGTAGTTAAGTAAAAGGATCTCACAGTGTTGGGAGAGAATTTTACTTCTTTCAAGACAGAAGTGTTTTAAACTGGGAACATTATCTACAGTGAGATCATTTTACTTAATAATTTACCAAAAACAAGTAACATGTCTAATTTTAAGTTACATGATCCTATATCTTGGGGAAAAAATATCTAAGAATTTAAATATTTAGACTAGATTTATGATGGTTTCACTTGATTTCACTTCATTTGCTACAGCTCATTTAAGGACGGGGGTTTGAGGAATGACTATAAATAATAACAGTGACATAACTGTCATTGTATGCAGCTACATTTTGCAAACACTGAATCACAATTCAGTCAGTGATCTAAATGAAGGTGCATTTGGGAGGCCCCGGCCCCAACCCCAACCAGATGGATCCCAGTACAATATGCAGGGCCTAATTTTAACCCCCGTCTGTGGAGCCATGTGACTCTGGCTATTTTTGTGGACAGTTATGTTGCGAGACTAAGAGGGGGGTCAACACACACACACAACATACAGAACACCTCTGAACAAGAGAGTTCTGGCACCTTCTCTCAGAGAATCAACGTTATATGCATAACTTTGTCAACTCAGTCCGTATTATCAGAAATGGGTAGAGGTGTACTGATGTAGTTGATAGAATATTTAAGACTATAATGCATTTAAATGAGTAGGATTTAGGCAATTTTTTTTGTCAATAAATTAAATAGAGGCCTAGAAATGAGTCAATATATCAGAATAGTGCTGAATTCCTATTACTGTGGTAACAAAAAGACAACATACTGACAAGTCTCTGAATGTGAAATCCATTTGATTCACCATATAAGCCTTAGAGGGATTATGTAGGGATTGATAAAGTCTATTTTTCATCAGTTCCACAAAATAACTGAAAGACTGAACAGAAATGGCAAATATCTGTCAAACCAGCTGCTAGGGGACCATGTTAGTACAGTTATTCTTAAAGCCAATAACATGCTTAATCTTTGTCCCACAACTGAAAGTTCTACATAATATTCTGTGTTATACAGGCATTATTATAAAGATTATGTCTTAGGTTTTTGGTTTATTCCACTGTGATATAAGTTGTCTTTTACCATCTAAGCCTTGGAAAATATGTTTGGCTGGGATTAGCTTGACCCCTCATACAGACCAGGGTATCTGCCTATTTATGGACAACATTATCTGTCATTTATTCAGACCTATTAGGTGAATACAAATCAACTTATTCTTTATTCTTTTCTAAGACATTTTACGCCATCCACAATAATTTATAGTAACACTACGTAACTATTTTTCAGCTTTAAAAAGAGCTTTTAAAAGCCTAAAAAACTCATTTGTAATTTAGTTTGTTCATTTTTAACCATTTGTAGCTAATGTCATATGTTCAGAGATGGTGCTTCTGTAAAATTGTAAATTATAAAAATATTACTTCAATTTTTTAATTTAAAATGGATAAATTAAACATAAAAAACAAAACAAGAACTTTTCAAAATACCCATTCATTAATGAATAACCAAATATTTTCTTACCTCTTTAACAGTCCCTTCTCCTCTTGATTCTCATAAGAACTCAAAGTCTGTGGGTCAGTATTGGGATCCTAGTCCTGATTCCTAGGCCGCAATGGCGGGACTAAACTCTGTTCCCTGTCCCACAACTGAAAGGCAAATGAACGAGCTCCTATGTCCACCAGCACTCTCTATAAAAATCCTGTGTTACTGTGGTGGCCAGTCACTGGATTCCGGACAGCAGCTGTCGCGCATCGTGCATGGCGCCCCCTTTTATCCTGCCAGTTTCCTCTGGGCCTGTCCTGAAGCCCTGCAGAATGACACCAATGGAAAGTCTACTCACTGATTACAAACAGGATCTGTTTAGTACTACACTAAATGTTAACTGTCACCTGTTTTACAACTAGGCTGTTTCTTAGACATTCAACACAAGACTCAACATCCAATTTAGTCTGAATGGAATCTGATTTTTGATGTTGCTGCAGGTTTGCTTTGTTGTAATTTTTTGGAATCACTGACTGACAATAAAAATGCCAACTGATTACAAATATTGTTTAATACATAACAAATTAATACAATGTGTAATTAATTATGTAAAAAAACAATACAGGTGTAATAAACTATTAAAGACTAGTTAAGCCTTGTTTTCAAATCTCAACCAGCCATGGTCTTGGATTCAACAAAAGCAGTCTTGACTACAGCCCTAGATAAAGGTGCCATAAAAAACAGTTCTCAGTAGCAGACAGAGACTGTTGGAGACTACAGTATGTTTCCCTATACCAGGACAGAAATGTAATCTTCTGATAATCGCAGTGTTCCGCAGAAGCATTGATGGGATTTATTGAGCATTAATCCTGGCCTGGACCTTTCCATAAACATGGTGTGTGTTTGTACGAGCTGTTGTTGGACCTTATCTTCCTGTCGCTATTCCTGCCAGTTCTGAACGTCATGCTGCTGACACACAGCGAGGCGATAACCCAAATACCTCAGCCCACTATAACGGAATTCACACACTGTTATAGTGTCAGCTATAAAAGCCTTGTTTAACAGTTTAACGTCTGAATACAGCTGCTAAATGAGATGTAGCAGGCACATCAACAACATAACTTTCTATCACCATATTAGAGTAAATCAATGCATACACACTGATTAATCCACTTATCAAGCCATTTTCATCTAATACAATCATATCCCACAAATGTACAATGCTGTACATATTTTATTTTAATAAAAATCATTTGTAGAGTCATTCTCAAGTTGATCTTCTCTATAAGTTCACTGCTCTTCTCTCTGACTCATGCTAGACTCCAAAATGACTTCCTGTCCCACATGCAGTGGAGTGAGGAGAGTAAAAACCCATTAATACACGCACAATTGTAGTGCACTAGATGAGGAGTAGGGAGCCATTTTGGATGGAGACATTGCATGATTGAGAGCCATTTGTCACTTCTGGCTGCAAGTAATGGCTCCCTCACAGCTGCTGACTCACTGATTCAATGACACATCAGAATGGACTCCCAGTAGGCTGTTATGTCTGTGAGATCATCAGCAAAACCATTTTGGTATAGTCAATCACAGAAGAGCATATAAGTGGATACTACAATGTTAGAAACACTTAATGCATGGCAGGACGTGCAGTCATAATAGATGACTCATGATAGATGATGCAGGCATCTATCAAAGAACAGTCCTTGTTAAGACCTTATACTCTAGGGGCGCTCACGTGGGGCTGGAGTTCAGTTCCTCAAAACTTCCACAGTTGTTTCCTGGTTGTTTACAGATGAATGCTTAGTAGTTACTGCAATCTATAGTCTTAAGAGTAATGACCAAATACATGACTGAATAATATGCCCAGAGTTCAAAGGGTTAAGCTGCTTAAGCAGCTGCATTCTTGATAAAATTGCAGGGTAAAAGTAGAGGATAAGGGCAGGTGTCTCAAAGAGCCATGTGTAAACTCCCCCAAGGTCTGAGTTTCTGTAACCTGAGTAACCCAGCATGCATCTCTGAATGTGGCTCCTCCACACTGGCATCGCAAAGGGAAAGCACAAATCCTGGATGTGACCCCTCAACACTCAAAATGTCACCTGCTTTGCCTCTTTTCAAAAATTGCCAGAGCACATCTTTTCCTTTAAAAATAAGATGTCGTTTACACCTTTTAAAAATGTCTGATTTTGTAATAATTGGCTCAGTAGAAATGATTAAAGGCTATTTGAAATAAAAATCATTGACTAAAAAGAATTTTGAAGTTGCTGTTCCTCAAAATGTTAGGGTTTTTTTAGAAAGGAGATGACTGTCCTGTAAAAATATATGCAAGGCAATTAAAACTAGTTAAACTACAAGAAGTCAGTGTCTTGTTATTGTAGGCCCATTACCAGACCATTCAATCTCTCACAACAGTTTGGCAAATTCAGTTTCTTCATTCCTAAGTCCAAAGGGAAATGCACAGGCCGGAGAAGTGGGTATAACAAGAGGGCAGCTTGAAATAACCTCCCACCTGTGGACATAGATCAGGGCCATGGAGACAGCTTGCCTACAAAAGTCCAGCTCTACCATACACACATGCACACACAGCTGCTGCTGCCGCCTCCTCTGGTCAACCCTCATAACACTCCAGTCAGTGTGTCTTGCCTTCACAAGGTTATTACATCTTTTCTGCAGTGTTTTTCAGTAGCTTTTGTAACAATCATAAGATAAAGCTACAAAGCAGCTTTGCAGAAATCACTGGAAGCAAGCCTCTCTCACCTATTGAAAATGATGGAGTTTGGAGCACTCTAGGATGAGTAAGCTTACAGAAACTGGTGAAACAGGAATCAAATCTCTAATGCCCCGGAAAATTTAATGAACAGGTCATCATATCACTCTCCCCATCATATTTAACATCCTGTCAGACACAATTAGCTGATCTTCTAGATGTATGAGTATACTCTATCATCATGGGCTTGTCTCCTGGAGTTTCCTTTAAGGTCTCAGTGCTTCTTTTTCCTGACTATCCACTGCTCCATAGAGGAGGATGGGGTTCTCTTTTGATTCCTTTTTTCACTCCTGCCAGTTCTTCCTCATCCTCAAAGAGAGTATTTCCTTTGAAGTGGTTCTTCCTCATGCTCGTAGGGAGTTCCTCTTTAGTTTCAGTTTTTAGTAGGGGTTCTTACTTTTACTCAGAGAGTGTTTCCTTTTGAGCCTTGGCTGCTCTCTGTGGTTTTCCACACTTTCTTATGACGTTTATCCTTTTCTAACTTGGTACTCTTAGTTATTCTTCTTCATGCTCTGTGTATTTTTTTTCTTGGATTTTTAACATTTTTTTCTTGGAAGTCTTGGTTCCCCTAGTGAGGTGTGCCCAGGGCCGGCACTCTGCCCAAGTGTCCATGGGGGCACCACTTAAGTCTCCACTACCCCTTACACCCACCCCACCCATGGGCAAAGTTCACACATGGTACCCAAACACAAAAGCTTTCGGGTGCGCAACATTCACCGTAAACCACCACACATACATACCTAACCTCAACTGTGAATTTGACGTTTGTGAACTTTGAACCACCAGCATTTGTGCTTAGGGCACCCACAAGCCTAGCGCTGGCAATGGGTGTGCCTAGTCCTGCAGAGTTTAGCTCCAACGCTAATCTAACACTTGATAAAGGCGTTTAGGGTCATCCGAGTTACCAGAGTAAGGTGTGTTCGATCTGAACTCTACAGAGTAGTATATCTCTAAAACCAGGATTGAACACACCTGCACTTAGTGGTTCTTCATCATTCTCATCAGGATTTAATTCAAAACTGTATTTCAGCCATGCCAGGGACACTAACAGTGCAAGAATGCATCTGTATAACTGGGCAGAGGGCTTGTTCATAGGATAAAGGGTAATATCTATGACCTTTTGTGTCTGAAAAGCTCTCCTCTAGTCATGGCTGTTGTGATAGTATTGAGAAGAAATGTGACAGGATTTTCTGTAAAAGGATGCAAGAATAGACACGTAATGTATTTTGATGGGCTGTTTTTGTAATCTCTATGTTAAGGAAGTTAAACAATTCCCTTAGAGAAATTAATTATTAATTATAAATTAATTTCAGACTTTTTAAAGATATTTTTAAAAAAGTATAAGTAATTGTGCTAGGATTCACAAGTTCAGTGGTCACCTAATTCTACAGCTTGTGAATAAATTCTACTGTTTTTTTGTTTTTTGCTTCTTCACTTAAATGAGATGATTGCTTCACTGCAATGGCAAAAAGGTCAAGGCTCCCACTAGGTGACAGTGCAGGCCAATACAGTTCCATCTGTGGTTTTGAGTGGATTTACTCTCTCTCTCTCTCTCTCTCTCTCTCTCGCCCATTCTCTCCTTTTGTCAACACTCCACACCATATGAATGGGTGTGGCGTTATCTCAGAACAGCAGATAAGGTTTGTAGTTGGTCAGAAACAGGAACTGAACTTGGTTTGTTTCTACCGACACTCCCTCAGTTGTGATGTTCTGCTCTAATTTAGACTCCAGGCACCCCCTGTCATGATGGCTTTGGCACTGTATATGTTAATGCCACATTAGGGTTTGTAGGTTAAGACATAAATCTGTTTTATATCAACTCCGTATATTATGTTCATCTTTCAAATGAAACCTCAAAGAAATTGAAATTTAGGAACACAATTGGGAAACACAATTGCCCAACCTCACTATTTTTATGATATGAACAGCCTAAGATGACCTCTGGCATTTTTCAAATTTTTTTGATTATATATAATGGGACTGAACAGTAGTTTACTCTCTCAAAATGGAGACAGAAGGCCCCAGTTTCATCTGTATCTGCTTACAGTGCTTACAGAGTGCTAATAGTAGCTTTATCAGTTACCAGAGGCAGGCTAAATTAAGGACTCTAAGAGGAAAGGACTGGCTGTCTGCCCAGCTTGACTTATCAATCCTGAATAACTTTCCCATGATTCAAAGCCCTGATCATAGGTAGTCTCTTAAATGTGCCATTCACCTTAACTTCAGACTTAAGAACAGATTTCTTAATTACAGTCACTGCTCTTAAAAATCATGTTCTTAAATATATTTTCTTAATAGCCTAAAGTTTAAACTTAACTTAGGAAAGGATCAAACTGTCTATCATGGCTGCCTGTAGCAGTGAAATGTTATACATTCTTACACTTCACATTAAGTCATAAACCACAATTGTTAGTTTATGAGACCTTAATCAAGATCTGGATGTGGTCTGAGTGGTTTGAGACAAGTTATAATGATGTATTTTAACAGAAACCTCTGGGCTATTTAGGTAACGGTTAAGTTCTAGTGTTTGTTACCAATGAACCTCACAGCTCCAGCTGTAAATTAATGAAGCAACATTTGGACTCCAAACATGTACTGACCAATCAAATATATCAGATACTGTAAGTGTGAGTAAAATTGTCTGATTTCTGTGTCAGACATTCCTTAAAGACTAAATGGATAGACAACTTCTGATTTTTCTGTTTTCTTTGACTTTTGCATTTGAGAACATAATAACATACTATTACATCTAAAAACTAATATTATGAAGATGTCTATTGTTCATAATTTTATTTTTTTTTAAAAACATGTCAAATGTCATATTTTATATTTAATTTGGAGTTTGAGTAAATTACTATTGAAACAGTATCAATGTTAACACAAAAAAACTTAAAATCTATTACTTTACATGTAATGAATATAAAATATATGACCAATTAATTTTTTTAAATCAAATTATGAACAGAAATGAACTTTTTCACAATTTCTTATTTTTGCAGGTGCACTAGTAATCATTTTGTACTGTGATCTTATAATTGTAATAATTATGGATGGATGGATGGTATTATTAGCAAAGTTCCAAAATTATGCTTAAATATAAATATTCATCTCAGAAGCCATTAATGTTAATTTATATTTATGAAGCTAAAAAATATTTCCAGACAGACAGACTGACTGATAGATCTATCACCACTACCTGATTTAGGTGTGTTATAGTGATATTAACCCAACACAAGGAAATATGAAATGCTGATGATGCTGCCACCTGGTGGTAAACTGCAGCTCTCTCTCGTACCGCCAGAGCTTGTGAAAAACACTAGAGCTCAATGGTCACCCAAGTTGTTCCCAGTTGTTGGATTGTAATACATCAAAATACAGCTCATCAGAAGTGGGTGCCTGTAGCAGTGATATTTCAATACTTTTATAGTTCAAAGTCATATTATAAACCACATCTCACTATTCCATGAGACCTTCATTAAAATAATAGCTCAGAAATCCTATTTTTCATGTACATCAGATGTCAGTCACAACAGATATGTTGACTAGAACACTGTGAGCTACAAAATGTAATAAAACATGCTTAAAAATAACAGCCGCGACAAACAGCACAAGTGTTTGTTATTTTTTAAAGCTCACATTTTAGAATATTAATTTTTTTGCTTTCTCACTCATCCTATTTGTCCAAAAGTTGCTGTCCATCTGCGTTTCTTCTTAATCGGTGGTATTAATAGAGTTTGTCCCCCTTTGATACAGTAACTATGCGTAAGAGACGTCTGGCATGAGAGCTCCACGACATCCTTGCTACAACATCCCTCTTTCACATTAGAGAGAGAGAGAGAGAGAGAGAGAGAGAGAGAGAGAGAGAGAGAGAGAGAGAGAGATGTCACAGCCTGAGAGACTCCCCCACCATCCTACCCACCTACCCTATGCTATACTACTTTTTTCTTTTTCCTTCACAAACATAATAAATGTTGTTGTTATTATTGTTTTTTTGTTCAGTAATGTTATTAACTGTATTAATATTTATGTATTTATCCTGATTTTTGTCATACATGTCATTGCTGTAATGCTTTGCAATATTGTAGGTTACACAGTCATGCCGAGAGAGAGAGAGAGAGAGAGAGAGAGAGAGAGAGAGAGAGAGAGAGAGAAAGAGAGAAAGAAAGTGTTATTATGTCCCCAATCCAGCAGATGGCAGAAATACACTGTGTGTTTCTAAAGGAAAACAAACCTAAGACGAAAAAGACGAGACGACGGGCTAGCAGGCTAGCTGGAGGATCCTGAAGTGGAGGAATCGCAGGATTTTCTGTGTTTATGGTTTGCATGTTTGTACTGTTATAACCGTGTGTTTGAAGGGAGCGATATCGTCTGTGCAGTCCTGCGTGGGACTTCTGATGGCAGCGAGGCATCAGATCACGGTAGTGTGTGTGTGTGTGTGTGTTTTTACATCTGTATGAATGTACTCAGACACCGTATGTTTGGGCTTTAGGCTTTGACAGTTCAGCTTCAAAATCCTCCAGACATTCTGCTTCTGAGGCTTTCAGTCAAGTTAAGAGAGGGTGCATCTAATGAAAATGGCCTACACGGCTGTATATATTCAAATTTGATCAATGTCTTGCTGCCTTCACTTCTTTGAAGTGTAGTTCCCAGAAATAAGGGAGAGGCGTCTTGCTGTGTGTGTAAAGCCATCACACGTTTGTCTTCCTGCAGGTTTCTGTATATGACCGATTCCGCTGATTCTAAATGGTGACCTAAAGCGATTGACAGGAAGGGCGATTATATCCTTAAAGATCAGGCCAGCTAGGAACACTGGTAATCGAATTTGTAACGCAGTGTATTGGCATATATATCAGCAATCACACAAATGAGCACTGGCTTTATATCTTGCTGACTAGTACTTATATGCAGACATACCAAGAGACCACTGAGAACTAGGCAGTTTGTGCCAGTTTGACGTTAATATTTCAGTTAGTCAAATAGTATTTTATCAAAAGCAAACCTGTCATGTAAAGTCGCAAATAAACGTTACATACTAAACGTACACTAGCCGGCTAGCTATTTAAGGTACTAAGGTTAACACTGATAAACGCTGGAACAGATACGAATCGCTACCTAAGGCTAATATGGCTAACTTAGCTAAGTGTTACTGACGTTAGCATTTGAACACTCCTGCAAACTCTTAGCTGTGTTTTGTTTTATTTATAATGAAGTTTATAAAAATACTGAACTCTTTCCCAGCGTAAAACGTGTGTTAAACAACGTTAGCCTAGCTAGCTAAACAACTTCGCTCTTGTTTAAGATCTGTCAACGGCTCAGGCTAACGCTAGCTAGCGAAACGTTAAGTGTGTTAGGTTTACTGACAAACACAGCAAACAAACTCTGCTTATTGTGTGTTGTAACCACGGTGTTAATGTGCTGTCTAGGTGAATAAATGTGATGTAATGACTGTTGTAGCTACGCCATACACATCGCTAGCTTGTCAAGCTAACGTAAGCTGTCCACAGAGCTCAGTTATAGACGTTTTCTAAATATTAGACGCTGAACAATGGGAGGTTTAGCTACCCGTGATGGGGAGGTATTGTATATACATAAACAGTCCTAATGTCTTAAGGTTAGTAGTTTTTAGCTATTCATTTCTATTTTCAGTAAGAGAAATTTGTTCCCTTAGCAAGCCGTTATCACCTGAGCTGTTTTGGGTTTGTTGAAAACAGTTTTTACTAGTTAGCTAAATAAGTTAATAGTAATAGTTTAGTGAGGAGAAAAAATTCTCCCAAGTCAGTTTTTTAATGTTCATATCTGCGAAATGTCAGTTTCATTCTTGGTGCAGTAAAACGAAATAAAGTGCCATTGTTTTACTACACATCTCTACCACCTAAATGTGTGGTTCTCACCGACTAAACCTCAGAATGAGAAGAGAAGTTAGCCAGCATTGTTAGCTCATTTGTAAATAGGGGCCTGTGGACTAGCTAAGCTAAAGTAAAGCTACCTGACTGTAACGTTAATGCCTTTAAGTTGCAAGTTCTTATCTTGCTTAGGTCAAAAATAGCTTCCTAGGCATTTATCGGATCAGGCAGGTTTACAGTCGTTTGAGTGGATGCATGTGAAGCGGATGGAGTCAAAGATGATGTGCTAAGGCCAGTTCAGTCGTTCTCTCAATACGTAAGACATTCCTGCAACGTTGGCTTTAGTTTAGCAATTTGTTTCATATATTTGTCTTTGCTTTGTTGGACGCTGCACATAAAATATAATCAGCACGTTTATTTCAGTGGCTGCTCATTAGCCTGCAGATCTGTAGGCCTGTTCATAAGTCATTCTGCTTAACGTAGGTCATGTTAACATTTAGATAATGTTGAGTGTTGTGTCTATTTATACCAGCATTACGTTTCGTATAATGGGTGCACAACCATATAGAGAGTCAGATTAATTTCCATCTTGTCAGCTCGTTGACGTTATGCGACCAGTGCTGAAGTTATCTGCTGAGGATGTTTGGAAGGATAAGGTTGGTTGTAATATAATGACGACAGTGCATTGACACAAACACTGCAGCACGTTTGTCACGTCTCGTCCTGTGCAGGGCCAACTCGGACACGCAAGAACAGCATGGCCTCCCTCACAAAAAGGGAAGAGGGCTTTTCAGAAAGGATGGTCTGCTGCCTGTAGGCTCTGTTTTTTTTTTTTTGCAGGGTGGCTGTTTTCCAGCAGTAGCTACTCTCCCTCTTGCAGTGCACCATATGTTCTGATCTCTGCGACATTGCTGCAGTGCTCCTGCACTGGCACATTTAGGCCAAAAGCCCACTTCCAACCATTTGCTCTTTTTCTTTCCTGGGTGTGGGAACTGAATGCTTGACTGGTGTGTGTGTGGGTTTGTGTGCAGGGGATGAAAGGAGAGCAGGTGCTGCCCTCCTGGCTGCGGGCGCTGTGACGCAGTGAGCTCAGGATGGCGCAGGCAGGGCCACAGTTGGACTACCACATCCTTCAAGACCTCAAACAGCGCTTCCCTGAAATTCCTGAGAACGTAGTATCTCAGTTCCTTCTGCAGGTGAGGAGTGAGTCTGATAAAACACAGCTAGACAAGTTGGAGCTCACATACTCTGTTCCCATATGTACAGTAAGTTTCATGCTTTGCAGTTTTGAACACATAAATGAAACAATTGTCATCCAAGCAGGCATACAATACAATGGAGAAAAGCTATTGTTGTTATGGGAGTAACATGGGCTGCTTTGCTAATATTTCCTGTTGTTTGGGTCTTATTGATGATCAGATGTATATGTTTGCACAAATAGTTATGCTGCAGTGTACAATAGAAAGATCAGAGGAAGGAAAGGATGCCTTTTATAGAATAGTGACCATTGTCAACAGCTGAAGTTCTTATATTGATGTGCCTTTTTTATAGCCTGGCTCAGTCATGTGAGTTTTCGTAGTGTAAGTGTCAGAGCTGTGTCAGGTGCTGCTTTTGTTGTTTAGCCTGATGTCTGCCATTTCCTCCTCCAGAACAACAATAACCTGGACCTGTGCTGCCACCTGCTGGCTCAGGAGAGTAACAGATACCTGTATGAGGAGTACCACAGCCCGGAGGAGGTGCACTTGAGCCGTAACCACATGCTTCACATCAGTGTAGGTTACCCTCCATCAGAGGGACCCAAAGCTAACACGGCGGGTGGACGGCAACTTGTGCACAGCTCCAGCGATGGCCACATTGAGCCCCAGCGCGGTGCTTTTCCTGAACCCCACTCAGCCCCTGCTGCCATGGCACCGTCGCCTGGATATAACCCCTTTTTCATAAGTGATCAAGGACGCTCCACCAGCACTCCTACACCTCCCCCCACCATACAGGGCATGTCTCCTACTTATACCCCTGTTCCTCAGCGCTACATGACCCCCATCACTGTTACCCTTTCTCAGAACATCCCTAATGTCCCCCAAGCACTGCAGATTCCACCTGGCGCTTATGGAAACAGTGGGAATGCCCTTTACATGCGCCCTTCTCCCTCACAAAGTCCTCAACCCACTCCATGGGCCACATCTGCGGCTCCCGTATACCAGCCATCACCCTATACCACACCCACGTACCAGTCGCCATACAGCTCACCCCAGCATCAAGTTCAGCAGCCTCCGCATGCCTTTTTACCCATTAGCCCACCTACTTTATCCAGCATGCCCTACCAGCAGCCCCCACAAGTTTCTTATAGACCCTACATGACCTCCAAAAGCTCCATGAAGAACCAGATCGAGATCACACTGGAGGGGAGGCCAAGGAGCAACTCCCCTGTGCACGCCACACAGGGGGCACTCTACATGGCCACAAGCCCGTCCCCTAGCTCCCCATCAAGGGCAATAAGTATGACTGGCCCTCCTGGACCATCCTTCCACCCTGGAGTATACCTGCACCAGAGTGCAGCAAGGCCCCGGCCTGCCTCCTCACCTCAGGCAGCGACCTCTGCCTACATCAAGATCAAAGTGTCTCCTGGCCAGGCCCAGCGGCCACTTGAATCGCCCCCGGTGGAGACAGAGTCGCTTCTCAACATTGTGGACCAGGGTGAAAAACATGGTGCCCCGGCCCCCATCCTACCCATCTCAGCCTTACCCGGCAATGTTGCCAGCCAGATCAGTCACATGCCCAGACGCTCTAGCTCTGGGTCAGATGACTATGCTTACACCCAGGGTAATGTCTTCTACCTTTTTCATATGACTAGAACAGCTTTAAATTCAAATTTTACAGTTTACATTGCAGTAATGAGACTTAAAACGGACCGTTTTCCAAATGTGATAATTGGTTACACCCTAAGGACCTGTATACAGGAATACACTTATGTTTGAGAGTAATTATGGAATAATTTGTAAAATTTACTGAAAAATGTTTCATTTGTCTTCAGTAGAGATACATTATATAAAAAAAAATTATATCAAATTCTGTTTTCTTTACAGTAAATTTGATGATAGAGAGTGTAGTGTTGACATTAGAACAGCAAGAAGATTAATGTTTATCAGCCAATACATGTTTGATGTCTTCTTTGGTATTAAACAAATCTAATATAGATTATTTTGTGTCCTGCATATTTGGTTTCTGTGTTTTATACTATACTGTTGATTTTTTTTTTAGCTATGTAAGATACTTCTTATAGATAACAGGGCATTGTAAAATTGATTATTTAGCAAACACTAATTTATTCTGGAAGAGTTGAGGGAAAAGGCTAACATTATTAAGTAATAGATAGTCCAGATGTATTTACCCATATTGCAGTTGTTGATGTTTACCATTTCACATCTTCACTGTCGAAGGATTCACAATATGATGAATGTTTTTGCACACTTGGCTGCACAGTCAGTGTGCATGTGTGTGAAGGTTTACATGGCATTTTTGTATTGTGGTTTAGACCTTCTCGTACATGGTAACTGTGTGTGGCCAGAGTTGTTTTTTCTGCACATTAGGAATGTGATAAACATACCATATTTAATGTGCCCATACTAAATTTGCATTGGCACAGAGGACACTATATGCTTTCTTTTTCCAGTATATTAATTTCAGTAAGGAATCAGTAGTTATGCATTAAACTGTGCAGAAGTTTGCTTTCTCTAAAGGATGGGGCAGTTTCTGACATAGCTGTGCAGGCTTTTGTGTAAAACTGTTTCCTCTCTCTTGAGTATATATGAATGAGTGCATGCGTGCGTGTGTGTAAGAGAGAAGGAGATAAGAGATGGTGCAGCAGGGTTGTTTGTTAACCACAATGTTTATATACAGTACTGTGTTGAGGCTTTAACCTCATTATTTAGCTTGATTCATCTTGGTAGTAAATGTGTTTGTGTTTGTAAACACATTATGTTTAAATGAAGTCTTGGGGGGGAAAAAAAGTAGTTGATGTGACTTAGCTTGAAGAACAAAGTTTGGTTTCAGATGTTCTCGGCCATTGCTTACATTTTGTTGATTTTAATCAGCTGCACATTTTATTTAACACATCAAAGTGTTGATTAACCAAACTGGGTATTGGATGAAAGCTACAAATAATACTGGATGGTCATGAGGAGAGGTTTGGAAATGATTAAACCTCATTCACACACAGATCTCTACTTATTGTATTATGTTATTTGGATTGATCATAGTAATACTAGAGTGTTTTCTTTGAGTATATAAACACAGAAGTATTTTATGCAGCAGTCTGTTTTTGTGAGTATGTTGATGTGTGTGTTGACTGACCCTTGTCTGTCTGTCTCTGTTCTGCAGCCTTGCTGCTACATCAGCGGGCAAGGATGGAGCGGCTGATGAAGGAGCTACTGGCAGAAAGGCAGAAGCTGGAGAAGCTGAAATCTGAAGTCAACGACATGGAGTACGATGCCCTGCAGAGACGTTTCAGACGCGTCAACAGTACAAGCTTCATCCCGAGGGTAAACAAACACCATTGTATGGGGGTATTTCATACTCGGCTAATGGTTAGATTTGTATCACAATGAAGAAATGATGACTGAATATTTGTTGTATAACTTCCTAATGAACCTGGAGTTAGAATTGGGATAGTGTGATGTATGACATTAAGATGCTTATTGACTGATGCCAATTGTTGTGAACCAATACAACTGTATTAGATGTCATGATTTTATAGAATGTTCAGTCTCCACAATACACATTGTCACATTTTTGCATTGAAAGATCACAGTGTATTGATATTCAGGATGCACCAATTGTTTTTGTCTGTTATTTTATTAGTTTTTTCATGCTGTGGGCTAAATGAACACTCACTAAATGAGCATTTCCAGTTTTTTCTATTGAACCACATTCCAGAATACATATTTTTTGTTGTCCAAAAAACATTTCAAAGTTTCTCCAAAAGTAAGTTTACAACTGAAGACATAACATTCTTAACTTTTACTGTAAGTTAATGTAAAAATTTTTTTTGAGCATTTCTGTTGGTGCCTTCATTATAAAGTATTAATACACTGATAAAGGGTAGCCTCTCTGCACAACTGATATGTGAAAACCTAAACATGATGCGTACATTTCATATGGCAGTGATCTTTAATTGAGCATTCCAGCATTTAAAATTCTTTAATGAAAAATTTGTCCAGAATGAGAATTTTTACAATAGGAATAGCGATTACCGCTTCTCTATTGGACATGACTTGACTTGGGATCAAAATTTCTAGCCAGTACACATGCTGGTGTCACAGATAAGTACTAATTTTAAACCCTTTTTATTCAGCATAATAATTATGCAGTTGGCTAAAGTTCACTGAACTGTAAGGATCTTGTAAAATCATATCGGCCGAATGTTTGCTCTACACAATGAATAAAATTTGGCGACAGTAACGTCAGCTTATTCACATACACAGAGCTCACTAGACAGAATGTATCGTCTTATGCAAAATGTTGGGCATCTCTGGTTAAATGACTTTTTTTTTATTGATTTTCTAAGTGAAGATAAATGAACCCATCTACAGAGAACAAACTTCTGCACATTTACTCTTTATTTACTGAATTTAGCAATCAGACCAAAATAGCTTATGCAAAACTTTTTGTGTTAAATTGTGCACTAAAATGTGCAAGAAAATATCCTATTTAAGACAATTCCAAATGTTTTAAAATCAGTTTTTTCTGCATTTTGTCTTCCCATCAACATAAAAATTGAGGCTTTTCAAAATGCTTGCTGGTCTATAAACATGTTTATTAGATTAAGGTTTATTATTGGATTAAGGTTTACTGTAGTGCAGAGGCATCACATTTTCCGCCATGTTCCC
Organism: Crenuchus spilurus; assembly: GCA_036984385.1. Classification (NCBI taxonomy): domain Eukaryota; kingdom Metazoa; phylum Chordata; class Actinopteri; order Characiformes; family Crenuchidae; genus Crenuchus; species Crenuchus spilurus. Next base: position 82,777 of record BRDA01000618.1, read on the forward strand.
TTTATAAAGTTAGTAAGGACAGATAAACTTCTTCTCTTTGGGCTGTTTCAAAGACAGCAGCACAACAATGATCGATCACACAATAAACCTACATCCTGCCGTCACACTCCATATTCTATACAAAGTACAAATTCTCCTAATTTCTTTTTTAGAAGTTTGTGTTGACCCTATAGAGTTGGCATGGTCGTGTAATGGTTATTCTTGCATTCTTGTCAAAACAGAGATTTTCAAAAATGTTGATGTGGATGAAGTGCAATTTATTTAAATAGCTGAACACAACTAATATAACAAGTGGTTTTTCTACAAAATGTCACTTTTAATGTCTACTGCAGCCTCAGAATTACTCAACCCCTTCATCGTGGACATCTTTAGTACTTAGCAGAGCACCATTTTGCTGTTTTGACCTGCTACAAACAAGATGCATAACCAGACGCCAGCTTCTGGCAGCGTTCCTGAGGAATCTTAGCCCATTCCCCATGGGCAATGGCCTCCAGTTCACTGATATTCTTGGGTTTGCGTGCTGCAGCTGCCTTCTTCAAATCCCACCACAGATTTTGGAGTTCAAGTCAAGTGTCTGTGATGGAAACCCCAGAATCTTCATTCTTCTCAAACCAAGCCTTGGTGGATATTGATGTATGCATGGCATCATTGTCCTGTTGGAAGGTCCAGTGATGTCCAAGCTTCAGCTTCCTCACAGAGGGCATGATGTTTTCTATAGGATTTCCTGATACATGATTGAATTCATTTTGTTCTCCACACACTGTAGGTTTACAGTGCTAGAGCATCACTATGCCACTGCCATGCTTCACTGTATTCATGTTGTTCTTTTCAGCGTGTAATCATTGTTCCTCTATCAGAAATACTGCCGAGCCATAAGCCTGAAAACTTTTTTTTTTTTTTTTCTCCAAAGAAAAAAATCCAGTGGTGTTTTTATATGGTAAATATATTGGATTGGTCTTGTTCATTTGAGTCAGTAGAGGTGTACATCTTGGAGATCGGACATGGAGACATTGAGTGTTTAGTATTTGCCTTACTGTGTAAACTGAAACCTCAGTGTATATTGCTACCAATTCTTGCTGCAGGTATTTTGTAGTTACTCAAGGGTTTTTGACCACCTGGCTCCTCAGGAATCTGGGGGCAGCTGATAATAGCCTTCTCTTTCTGCCACATGCAGGTAGTGTAGCCACTGCTTCTTTGAACTATGCTTCCAACTCTATCTTTAGGAACATTCAGTGCCTTTGCTTTTTGTATCCTTTTCCTTGTTTGTACAAGATGACAGTTTCAGACATTTTGGACAACTCTTTAGACATATCAATATTTCTAACATGCAATCAAACATCACAGTTAGCAAACCTCTAGCCAGTCCAGATATTTGATGTGTGTATGCAATTAATGATTTGATTAGTTGCATCAGGTACACTTGAGACAACACTTGATTTTCAAATGTGTCATCTTATGAGGGATTCTATTTAGGAGATTAAATCATTCTCGGATGGTAGTAGTCAATAAAAGTATAATTTTCTGTTGCATTTTGAGAAAGTACTTGTTATATTAGTTATGAGCTATTAAAATGGTTCTTATTGGATTGGTTTATTGCAAGCAGCTGAAGGTAAATTTTGCTAACAAACCTAATTTGCAATGGGGATTGAATGTTTGATTGCAACTGTATTTAAGCTGTAATTATTCTGTGGCTGCACATGGATAAAGCATTAAACTGTCATGTTACATATAAGTGCATGATTTTACACATCCATGTGTTTGTTTGTTTTTTTCTTTTTTCAGTAGCAAGGCCATAGTACAATCAGTTCAGTTCACAGCACCGTAATGTTCATATTTGTGTGTCTTGGGACATGCAAGTCTGAAATGATTCTAGTTTGCTAGGTGACATCTAACATCTTGTGTGAGTGTAATGTTGTTATTATTATTTATTTGAGCTTAATAAGACTGCATGTGCTGAAAAGGAATGGCTGCATGCTGTGGGTGTCATCACGTGTCTCCACTTCTGGTACCTGTCATTTCAAATGAAAATTTCTCTGCAGTTTTGTAATTATGACTGAATTCATTTCATAGAATTCTGAAGGGACAGCAAATGTAGCTAAAACACTGTACGTGATGGTTTGTACTTGATACTTCCATGTGACATGGTGAAGATATGCTGTGTAATTTTGAGTGCATGCTTTCTGATCTGCCTAAAGCAGTATCTGAGGCTGGCTAGCTTTGGTTTAAAACATTGCAGAGGCTAATACTGCAATAAAGACTTAATGATTTTTTTGTGAGCTCTTGATGCCCAGAGGCAGAAATCATCTCCCAGGTGTAATACAGCATCAGTGCTGCATGTATTTTATGGATATAGTGTAGTATTTCCCATCTGTGATTTCCCTTGTGGGTTAGTTATTTACACTGATGAGCTAAAACAGTTAACGTTAATTATCTCATAACTGTGAATGTGAAGGTCTGGGATATAATTAATATATCTCCAGTAAGAGATCCTACAGTTCTGGTCATTGTGTTGGATGTGGAGAAATGGACAGGTGTAGACAAGGGCCACTTTGACATGGACTGAATTGGAGCATCTCTGAAACATCAAGGCTTGTCGGGTGCTTTGAGTCAGCAGTGGCCAGTGTCCTCAGATTTCAAACCAAGCATGTTTCTGTGAGATGTGCTGAAACGGCAACAATCCATGAGTTTGATACTACAGGATAAATTAAGAGGACTTGTAATGTCCATGCCCCAAAGGATCAGAGCTGTTTTCAAAGGATATGGAGAACCAACAGTATATTAAGCATATTAGCATATTCTTTTTAGTTACTTTTGCTTCTTTACATGCTTGCATGCACTATGATAATGTTATGCATACATGTTTAAATGAGTAAATGCCAATAAATTCTGTATGTCTTTGTGTCTTGTAGCCTGAAGAAATGACCAGAATGCGGACGCAAAACAGGCTGCTCCAGATTGACATTGATTGCACCTTGAAGGAGACAGACTTGCTACAGTCAAGAGGTACACACATCCACAGAGAGAGTCTATGTCTACACTCTGCATTAATGTGCATTGATTGTTATAGGACATGGCTATGCATATTATTTGAGTCTCTGTGGTCTTCTGCAGCATGATTAGCTAGTTGGTGCAGAATTGTTCTTAATATACTCAACAATTTTCCCTCCTTGCATTTTCATTTAGAGTTGAATATTAAATACAAAAGTATTTGTTTAAAAAGCTATGATTTTTTTTCCCATTTTCCCTTTCATCACATGTTTTTCATCACATATCATAATTTTTAAAACAAATTAATTTATTGTATTTCATAATTAATTTGTTATACAGTGGGGAAAAAAGTATTTGGTCAGTCACTGATTGTGCAAGTTCTCCTACTTAGAAAGATGAGAGAGGTCTAATTTTCATCATAGGTACATTTCAACTATGAGAGACAAATGAGAAAAAAAAATCCAGGATATCACATTGTAGGATTTTTTAAGAATTTATTAGTAAATTATGGTGGAAAATAAATATTTGGTCAATAACAAAATTCAACTCAATACTTTGTAACATGGCAATGACAGAGGTTAAATGTTTCCTGTAAGTCTTCACCAGGTTTGCACACACTGTAGCTGGTATTTTGGCTCATTCCTCCATGCAGATCTCCTCTACAGCAGTCATGTTTTGGGGCTGTTGCTGGGCAACATAAACTTTCAGCTACCTCCACAAATTGTCTAGGCCACTCCAGGACTTTTACGGAGCCACTCCTTCACTACCCGAGCAGTGTATTTGGGATAATTTTCATGCTGGAAGGCCCAGCCACGTTTCATGTTCAATGCTGTTACAGATGGAAGGAGGTTTTGGCTTACAATCTCACGATACATGGCCCGGTTCATTCTACCCTTAACTCGGATCAGTCGTGCTGTCCTCGTGCAGCCCCAGACAGTCATCTTGTGTTTCTTCCAGTTTCTAATAATTGTGCCAACAGTTCTTGCCTTCTCACCAAGCTGCTTACCTATTGTCCTGTAGCCCATCCCAGCCTTGTGCAGGTCTAAAATTTTGTCACTGTTGTCCAAAGCTGTTTGGAGTGTGATTGATTGAGAGTGTGGACAGTTGCCTTTTATAGACATAACAAGTTCAAACAGGTGCAATTAATACAAGTAATTAGTGCAGAATAAGAACCCTTCTTAAAGAAGAACTAACAGGTCTGTAAAAGCCAGAAATCTTGCTGGTTGTTTATTGACCAAATACTTTTTTTCCACCATAGTTTACAAATAAATTCTTTAAAAATCCTACAATGTGATTTCCTGGATTTTTTTTTCTCATTTGTCTCTCATAGTTGAAATGTACCTATGATGAAAATTACAGACCTCACTCATCTTTTTAAGTAGGAGAACTTGCACAATCAGAGACTGACCAAATACTTTATTTTATCCATATGCATATATTTTACCCATTGTATTTTATCCATATGCATATAAAATTAAACTGCACAAAACTTTTGCTAGTTTGTCTAAACTAAATTGTTACTTGCAATACTAAACAGTGACTTTTTTATTGTATAGGTAGTAACTACTTATTTTATGTACTTCAGTATGCTTAAATGTTTATACTTTTTCTCAGTTGTATTTTTTAAATAAATATTTTTGGTAGATTTTTTTTTTTTCATACTTATAATTGAGTACATTTCAAGTGCATTTTTCCACCCCTAAAAACTACTTACTTCATATTAAAGTAGTGGTTCTGAACTGGACCCATGGCTGTGTCTATATAGCTGAATCAGCTGAATTCTTTCCTATTTGTAGTCTTTCATTTATAGCTTAATTTAATATACTGGGAGAGCTGAGTAACTTGTGCATGTACAGTACACGGCTACCAGATCAGGCAAAATCAAGGAATGCAGAGAGGAGATCAAGTTTTATTCAACTACTGAGATCCAACCCATGCATAATTGTTTTCTGCATGCTTTATCACATGATAAAAAATTGTGCATAAAAGTGCAGAGTGGTTGAAAACTGTTCTAATTTTATACATTCTTAATTCTATTCAGTGATTTTCAAATGCACTGAAAACTAACTTGGTGTATTCATCTATAGAGATATTAGTGATTAACATCAGATCAGTTACTGTATAGGCATAACTGAATGACATCCTTTTTTATTTATAAGAAAATCGATAGTTTTGACAGTCATTTTTTAGTTTATTTAAAGTAAGCGGTTTTAGAGAGTTTTAGTGCTGGAACTTAAGCAGTAGATTCACTGGAAACTGGAAGTCATTTAGACAGAGGAGGTATTCACTACCAGGAATCATTTTAATATTGGTTGTAATGAGGCCACACCCTCGGTACTCCCCTCCAAAAGGTCATCTCATTGTCTGATCATAATTATTTTACACAATTACAGTTACTTAAGCTATTCTTTTCACTGTCAAACAATAGCTTGTTACAATAAATCGGCCAGACTGAAACTTTCTATTAGCTGGTGAAAAACTTGTTTGCCTTGTGCAAAATAGTGTGACCCCCAAGAGAAGAAATTAATAGTTACATCCAGTTATGATGCCACAATGTTACATTCTAGTATGTATATTCCAAACCCATTATTTTAGTGTTTTTTGTGGACGTTTTGCATTTGTGGTAAGAACAATGTGTTCCCACCACCCTGAGATTTTCTATTTAACCTAGTGCAACTTGCCTTTTAGTGGTACTGAATACAAACTACAAATTAACATTACATGGCTGCTACACATACAATACACATTTAGTCAAAAAAGAATATCTGAATCCTACAGTGAACACTGAATACCAACCACATATCCCAAAAGTCAGATGTTCAGGTCCAGCCTGAAAGAAACCACATATCGTTTCTAGTAGTTAGTGATGTCAAACTGCATTACCCAGTGTTCTAATCATCTGGGTGCATCCTATCAGAGTAAAACAGCCTGGGAGAGATTCTGCTTATATTTTATACACTTCCATCTTGGAATTACTTTTTTCCTTGAAGAGTTTAAAAGTTCTAGGAGTACCTGTTTTAAGTTTTTGTTAGAGAGATTGCATGACCAAACAAATGTTTTTATTTTAAATATGTAATAAATTGGAAATCAAAATATTTACTGGAAAATCTTGTCAGACATAAAATATTTGTAGCATTTCACCCCATTAACTACTGAACTCTTCAATATCAAGAGTTTGAGTCAAATCAGGTTTGGTGGAATACAACTGGAACCTGCTGCACTGTAGCTCTCCAGGTCTTATTTTAGTTTTTAGATGATTAATAAGTCACTCTCCTGAGTCAAGAGAAGTTGGCTCAATGTTATCCAACTGATCATATCTTAATGCATTGCTTGATGTTATTTGTTTTTTTGTTTAGGCAAGTTTGACCCGAAAGCCATGAACAACTTTTATGACAACATTCAACCTGGTCCAGTAGTACCGCCCAAACCAGGGAAGAAAGGTGGGAATTTTTTTATTTTCTGTCTGCTAATAAATGTTCTACAGTATCAGAACACTGTGCAATGATAACACATTAATTAAGTTCCTTTTTCGGAGTGACCTTGTGAGGTTTTTCCTCGTTATTCTGTTACCATTGGCACCCCATTTTCCTGCTTATGTGTGCCAATTTTTGGGGCCACATTAAAAGACACACTGTTACTCTGCACTACAGGAGAAGATATCCTTGATCCGGTTTGTTCTCAAAATATCTTATGGGGCTATTGATTTTCATCATATGTGCTAAATTTAGCTTATACTTACCCTCTTCCCCTACTCTACTCTGTCCTGTTTTAATTCTCTCTGACCTCTGTTTGCTCTCTGAAGTGGTTGAACGGTGTGATATTGTGTTACCATCCTGCTGGCTTCTCGTCACCACATTGTTGCTGAGCTGGAGTGGTCATCTGAACTGGGTGACACTGCAGTGCTGAAGTGAAGCCCAGCCTATGTCGCATGCATCTAATTTCAGCCTGTTACTATTGCCCCTGGACAATGTGGTGATGAGTCTGGGTCATAAACATGTGTTGGGAGTTTCACTGTTTGATATGGACACATTGGTACAAAAGCTCTGGATGTTTCCTTACATAAATATATTGATACTGATAAATTTCTTGACTGTTGACTATTTTATGTGATAGGAGATGTATTTAGAAAGCAGGCACTACATTTTCTTTTTCTTCCTCCATTTAATTCTGCTATATTCAGTGGCATGTGGCATGTGACAATAGGCAACCCTGGTCACATATTTTACTGTGAATATTTAAGTGAGTAGAAGATGAACTGACTTCCAAAAGGCACTAAACATTTTTTTCAACATTTATTTTGTGCAGTTTTGGAGGAAAAAGGAAAGGAGTACCATGCATAAATTTGGGCAAGCCAAGGGATTTGAGCCCCCTTAAAAATTGCAGTTAAAAGGCATGGTGGTGGTCAAGTTCATGTCGGGAAGACCAAAAAAATTTTCAGAGAGTACTGCTTGTTGGATTGCTAGAAAGGCAAATCAAGAACCCTGTTTCACTGCAAAACACCTTCAGGAAAATTTACAAGACTGGAGTGATTGTTCTAAAAAGAACCTTTCCTGCATCTTCACCACAAAATTCATCATCAGAGGTTTGCAAAGGAACATCTAAACAGGCCTGATACATTTTTAAAAATCTATTTTTTGGCCACAGTACATTCAATGAAAAAGGTACAGAATTTAATTTAAAAAACACCCCATTCAGCTGTTAAGAACAGGGTTGGAGTGATTATGATTTGGGCTTGTGTGATTAAATTTAATTTAATTTAATTCTGGAATCAAACATCACACTGTGTTTTAAAAAAAAAAAGCTGTAGATGAAAAGATGGTGGCAGGGTGGTGCAACAGGTTAATAACCATAAACATACATAACAAATGAAGAATGGGTGAAAACCTCCCAACAGAACTGAAAGTACTTGCCAAAGGGGGTTTAATATGTACTAGCCATGCAGGATGCGTCAATGGAAGTCAAATAATAAAGAATGCATCATCTGTAAATTTATTCTCTTTGGAAGTCAGGTTGTCTCTTACTCAATTAGCTTTTCACTATAACAGGTTTTGATCTGGGTGGCCAAAATTTTGTATAACACTGTATATAGATCACCACTATCGTAACACATTATCAAATGTCCAGCACAGTTTGGAGATTTCCATACCCAGACACACCTACCAAACCTGGAAATTAACAGAGAATTTTAAACAGGTTTGTTGAGCAGGGAAACGAGGGAAAGGAACCAAACTTAAAAGTTCTTCAAAGTCCTGGCATGGACTTAAAGTACAAAGCCCCCACCCCCACATTTCCATAAAAGACAGTAAATGAGCAACACTGTACGGAGAGTAAGGGCACTTCAGGAATACTTTTACATTTGCACATACTTTTTCAAATGAAATTTCAATACTTCATTGAAACTGTGCCATGTGTAATGCTAGTGCATCTCCAAAAATATTTGTTTTTTTTTTCAGGATTTTTTTTACATATCCAACTTTTACACATGTGTATATAATAAATATAAATCACTATATTCAGTATTTTTTGAGGCAGCACTGTATATTAGTATGTGTTTATCACCCTGAATGACATGTCCCTACATCCCTACTCTGTATGTTTAGATGGAGGACGGAGTGTGAAGCCTTCAGCCGAAGCACAGCGAGACGAGGACTTTGAAGGCGCTCAGTGGAACTGTGACAGCTGCACTTTCCTCAACCACCCGGCTCTGAACCGCTGTGAGCAGTGCGAGATGCCGCGCTACACCTGAACCCATTGTCCTGGCAACCAGCACGCCTAGTGTCACATAAACCCTGCCTTCTCTTCTAATCTCCATTCCATCATACCACTTCTGGGCTCTGCCTGTGTTTTCCCTTTTCAGCCCTAGCCAGCAATAACTGAGCCTGACCCTGCCCTGCTGAGGAAGAGCCACTTCCACCTAAATTAAATGCTATATCTCTGTCCAATCAGACCCCACCTCCTTACGCCCCTCAAGAAGCTCCATGCACTTGTTTTATTGTTTTTTCTTTTTTCCTACTGAAAAATTATGCTTTTAAAGAGGGACGGAGGGAGCCTTATCTATACCCACGCAAGAAAGCAAACATAAACAAAAGGGAGTGATTTGCTGTGGAGCAGTCTGAGGAAAAGGTGCATTTTTTTTTTTTTTTTTTTTTTTTTTTTTTTTGAAGCGGGAGGAGCCTCTAGGATATCAATGAGGCATGCCGCACCAAGCTACCATTCCAAACAAACAGAGACGGCCATGTTTACACAAAAAACGAGCCCGAGCCCTTTGCACATGCAGGGCTGCACTCCACAAGATCATGGATGTTGTAGTGGTTTCAAAGCAGGGGTCTGATTAATCTTAATGTAGACTTCACACTGTATGCGCTCTCTGAGAGCTCCTCTTTTGAATGAAGAACACTAAGAGACATGCATATGAATTATATCCTACCTGGTACTTTTATGCATATTATGCCATACTGTATTCTGTGTTTTAAAGTGTTGATTTTCCTGTGCAAATGCCTCAAGTTGCTGTACTTAATAAAGGAGTTGATTCTATGTGATGATACATTGTTTGCTGTCTGAGTTCAAAAGAAAACTATAAAACAAATCAAACTGCAGTGATTATTTGTGGATATAATGTTAATTGAGGCAGCAATTTCCCTCTGCTTTCTGGAAGTCCAAGCACAGTTTGATCAAACATCAAACATGACAACATTTAGGGTAAGGATTGGGGAAATTTTCACTGAACTGTCACTCCAGTATTGATTGTCACCGATGTGGAATACACCTTGTTGATAAGTGAAGGCTCATATGCTGGAAATGCTTTTTTATCCCATTACTGCAGCTGTCTGGTTCAATACACATGCAGCAAAGAGCTGCCACAGAAATGCAACATATTGATAATATTTTTTCAAATCCAAGTCAATCACCCTGTCCTGCCCAAATCCCAGATCTCGGTAATAGTTATTCTAGAAAAAGTGAGCAATATGATGAAATTTTTTTTTCCGTAATGAATTACATCACAATATACATAGATGAGTATACTGTATGTTTCATAATTTGTGCTGTTTAGACAAAATGATTGTTTTCCTATTTTTGGTAGTGTTGTGTATACAGGCATACATACATATTGTAAAAAAGTTTTGTTTGTAATTTAATTCAAAAAGGTAAATTCATGTTTTCTCACATGTTCATTACAAGTGACATATTTGTGTTTTTGTTTTCATGCTTATCAGTATGGCTTTTAGTTCATGAAAATCAGAAGGAGTAAATTATTAAATTTAATCATATTAAATCATATTTTTATATTAAATTTAATCATATTAAAGTACATTTTCATTTTATTTAGAAATCAAGCTCCTAGACTCTGGTGGAAGAGTGGAGAGACATAGAATCCAAGGTGTGTGAAGTCCAGTGTGAAATGAACAAGTATCTTGAGTTTTGTGTTAGCTTGTATTATGTCTGTTAGCTTGTGTTGTCTGTTAGCTTGTGTTGTGTTTGTGTGTAGTGTTTGTTAGCTTGTGTTGTGTTTGCTAGCTTTGTGTTAGCTGCTTAGCTCCGGTGGCTGCAGTGTTAGGAACCATCTCAAAATTCTAAGAAGAAAAGCCAAGTATTTCACTGTCTGTAGCCAATGACACTCAAACACTTAAGATTCTGGTGAACCACTTACCTTCAGAAGTCCATCTGTATGCAATCAAAGTGTCACATGATCTGTCAGTATATACACACCTTTTCTGAAAGGCCTCAGAAGCCATTAAGCAAGAGGCACCACTAACTAAACAACACAATGAAGACCAAGGAGGTCTCCAAACATCAGGGACAAATTGTTGAAAAGTACAAGCCAGGGTTGGGTTATAAAAAAATATCCAAATCCCAGATGATCCCCAAGAGCACCATCAAATCCATTGTCATAAAATGGAAAGAAAATGGTACCACAACAAACCTGCCAAGAGAAGGCTGTTCACCAAAACTGTCAGACCGGTCTAGGAGAGCATTAAATCAGAGAAGCAGCACAGAGAACAAAGGTAATCCTGAAGGAGCTAGAGAGTTCACCCAGCAGAAACTGCAGTATCTGTCCATATGACCACAATATGTTCTACACCCCATAGCCTTTCCTGACAGACAAAAATAGGAAGGCTTGTTTTGAGTTTGCCAAAAGTGTGTGTATATATATATATTAATGTGTGTGTGTATTTTTATATAAGTTGTCTAACAAAATAAATATAAGATAATTAAATAACCTCATATTAATAATCCTGATGTCAAAACAGCTTATTAAAATATAGATATTAATTCCTGACCAACTACAAGACTCATTTTGGGAAATAGTTTAGGTACTAATTTTATAATTATTTCTATAAATGAAGAACCGTTTTCGGTATTCAGTCAAATGTTTCATTTTGTTTGGTTTTGGCCAAAAAATATTAATTTCAGTGCGCCCCTAACCAAGTGTTTTGCTGACCATATTACTGTTGACTGGCCAGCCAGTCATAAGCTGTACTGATCAACATTCTTGAAATATGTCACTTCATGAGTAATAAATGTAAAATATGAAAGTTAATCTGTCTGTACTGAACAGTCAGACAAAATGGCTTAATAATATTTAACAAATGTAAAATATGACCATTTAAAATTGTTTAATTATTAACAAAAATTAACTTTTTCACCATATTTAAAATGTTTGACGTATGAGTGTACCTGGCTTTTTTTGCCATATCACCCACCCCTATTTCTAAATGAACACACCAAGTCTTTGTTTTTCTTTGATCTGTTTATTTTGTTAGTGTATATAAAGATTCATGTTACAACTGCATTTCAGGGTGCAAAAAGACCCCAACACACTCACTCTATCACACACACATACATACACAGTGCTTCATGCCTCTCTCTCTGATACACACATGCACACTTTAAACTGACAGTGCTAAGAAATACAGTCCTATAGTCCACCATAAGCTACCTGTATTGATACTTAAGTAAGACTAATAAGATCACTCGTGGAATATCGATCAGAAACTAGTCTATTATCAAGGCTTGTCTATTACCACAACACCTCTAGTTTTCCTACAATGCAAAAACATTTTTTACTGAAAAATGTTTGAGTGTTTAAGGGACTTTTTCCCCCCAATTGCTTGAACATCTTTAATTAGACTCACCAACTGCCTTCCCTATTATATAAGCCCCCAAAAGACTAGTAAATATGACTTTTAAAAGATCATAACCTGTTTCAAAAGTGTCATTTACACCAAACTGGGGATACACAATTGGGAAAAAAAATTAAACATGAATGATGGACAGCTGTCTTGCGACAGACACAGTGTAGAAATGGTGGCATGTGATAGGCCCAGACTCTGAGCCCTGCAATTTACAAATCAGCATTAACATTCAACATTAACAAGTTTTGACCTATAGTTAGGAATTTTTTTATCTGTTCTCTAAGGCTCAGATTCTGGGCTGAAATGTGAAAACAATCATCGCTAGCCCTATTAGATCCATAACACATTTACAATAATATGTAGATGCAATTCTTTCATATGTACCTCACAGTTACTTACAGAAAAGATATCACAAATTCAAGGGGAATTCTACCCATTTCTAAAAGTTCTGCAGCATTGAATAACTTTTTTGTTCTTACAGGATTTCTCCAAGTGCCTTAACGTTTTTAAAAGAAGCAAAAAAGTGCATGAAAATGTTCCTGGAGGCACTTTTGAGGGTTCTGCCAGTCCTACAGTATGTAGAACCCCTAAAAGATCCTCCAGCAATGAGTGCACTCACATTGTTTACACCATAATGATTTAATTATGCAGAAATTTTGAAAAGAATGGTAGTCCATCACTCTGAATAGCACGATAATCTATTACCCTGATATCATCTACAGTTTGATAAACATCTGTATAGACTTATGTTATCATAAGATATTCCACAGTTCCATTCTGTATCTTGATCTTGGTTGTGTTGCAGGATTGCACTGGATAAAAGCCCCTTTTTAACCCCCTTTTCATTTCTTCATAAAGAAAACATAAACTAAGCATTTCCTTAGAATGTTAGAATAACTAGTTCTTACAGTCACAGTGGTGGCTGCACATAATAGGGTTTGATCATTGTTACTGTGACCTGGCCTTACTGCAATACTGAGATCAGTGGAGGATACAATATCAAAAAGAGCTCTCTACCCAACTGTGTGACCAATCACAGTATGACCAGCCCCCCAAATGTTCTCAGTGTGAAATTATGTCTAACTGAGTGAGACTAGGGATGCCCAGGATTTTGCAAGACTGTACTTGTGTATCTACAAACATTTGAATATCACAAAAAGTTTATTTGATTCTAAAATGTCAAAAGTACTTTGTGCCCCGAGTGGCTTAGCAGGCTAAGACGCTGACACTATGACCAGAGGACCACGAGTTCGAATCGAATCCTGGTCATGCGGTTTGCCATCAACAGCCAGGGCCCAAGAGAGCAAAAAATTGGCAGTGCTCTCTCTGGGTGGGTAGATGGCGCTCTCTCTCCCTATTACTCTCATATTGCAGTGTCCGCTGGCTCAGGCATCTACTGATTGGTCCATTCAGAGCTGGGAATCCTGCGCATTCATCCAAGCACGTTGGCCCCCCAGTGACTGTGTATCAGCGGTAGTTCGAAAAGAGGCGGTGGCTGCATCACATGCATCGGAGGAGGCTTGTGCTTGTCTTCACCCTCCTAGAGTCAGTAACAGTGCAAAGTGATGGGGAGAGCCCCCTAGCGAATAGGATGTGTTAATTGGCTACTACTACTACATTGGGAATGGGAAACAATTGGTAAAATGTATAAAAAAGGTAAAGTATCTTATATTTTATATTCATTACACATTATACATGTTTGTTTAAATATTGATGCTGTTTGAACAGTAAATTAATCAAACTTGTCAGTTGCCAATTGCCTTTCCTATCTTATAAGCCCCTAAAATAGAAGTAAATACCACTTTTAAAAACTTCAACTGAAATGTGATTCTGCATAGTAAATATGCCAGTGTTAAATCAACACTATTAGAGTTAAATTAACACTGAGGGTGTCAAAATGTAACACTCTCAGTGTTAATTTAACTCTAATAGTGTTGATTTAACACTGGCAGATTTACTGTGTGGATTTCTGATTTTCATAAGTAAAGCCATACTGAACAACAGTCAAACAAAAAGTGTGTAATGTAAACAAAATGTGTAATAAATATAAAATATATTTTTATTAAATTATGGACCCAAATGAAATGCTGAAGCACTAATATCTACTGACATATTGTGTATATTGTGCAGTCCTGTAACATACCTGTTCTCACATGACATGGTTGTGTTTATCTGTGCTTTCTCATTACTGAAGCTGACTGATATTCTAATTATTGCAGTCATTTCTTTGATCTCTCTGTGTGTGTGTGTGTGTGTGTGTGGCCTTTCTACACACACACAAACACATACACATACACACACACACACTCACTACCCCTGTCACCTGCCTGTTTGGCTACAGATCTCACTCCAGATGGAGCGCTCCACAGGGATCATCACAGGTTAGTTCCAGAAATTCCAGAAAGTTCTGGAGCGTGACATCTAAAAAGAACATGTGAAAATAGAGTGAGGGATCAGGGGTGCAAGAAATGAGGAAAGTGGTCAGAAAAGATGAGAACAGATGAGACAGACAGATGGGAAAGGAGTGAGTGCAATTTTAATGAAGGAGCGATGAGAAATTTTGCTAATGTAAACAACCCGAATGCAGATGGTTGTTGTTGTGAAAAAAATGAGAAGATTAGAAGATTAGAAAATGCTCAAAAGCAGTCAGATAAAACATACAGATTTCTTTCAGTCCAGTTCTGATGGGCCTGGCTTTGTTCTGCTGTGTTTGTGAAGATACGACCAGTTCTGCAAGGAAACTGTTTGGTGCGCGATCTTACGCTGCTGTCAGGAACAATGTAGCAGAGTGCATTGTGGGTAATGTAGTAGTCAAGCAGGTTTAATAGTAGTCATCATAGTTTTTGGGATTCAGGCAGTAGAGGATGGCTCCCCCAAATGAGAAGATGGTGGCCCCCCAGGCCAGGCCGTAACCCCAGTTGAACTCGTGATATATTCTCAAACTGATGGTTTCGATGAACTTGATTGGGTAGAGAACCAGACTGCAAGCCTGCAGAACAACTGTAGGAAGGGAGGGAAAAAAAGAAAACTGAGAAAACCATCAAAGCCTAATAAAAGTAGGTTAAGAATATAAATCAAGTGAATATAAATCAAGCCAATTTTCACTCCTCAGAGGGATCCATCCCTTGATGAGATGCTCAGCAAACAGAGTGTGCAAAACTTCAAAGAAATGTAAAAATAATCCATTCAGAAGAGTGTAGAAAAGGTCTTTTTAAGCATAGGCTGTCTGTGTAATTAAGTGAAAATAAGAATGAGGAATTGCTGAAACAGCTGTGTGCTGCGGTAAGATGCTGTTATGTGTTGTGATGGTTTTTGTAGGGGTGGAAACTGTGATGTGTTTCCTGTTTCCACATCCATTCGGCCAAGAAGGCTCTTCCCCAGACCAATAACATGCTCTGCAGCATCAGTATTTACAGCATGTTTACTGCTTATGTGCTGAGGTGAGGAAACACAATAAACCCCACT
>BRDA01000618.1:104288-116046 GCA_036984385.1 Crenuchus spilurus
GAGAGAGAGAAGAGAGAGAGAGAGGGGAAGAGAGCGAGGACGGGAATGAGAGGAAGAGAGAGGAAGAGAATGAGAGGAAGAGAAAGGCAGAGAGAGAGAGAGAGACAGAGAGAGACAGAGAGAGAGAGATAAGCAATTTCAACATCTAGAATTTGGAACCCACATGAGGAATTTGTCCTCATTTCAGCTCTTAAAGCTGACAGCACAGTGCACAGAAAACAGCTGTAAATGTCATCCACGTTACACATCTGTGCAAAAAAGCAGGAATATGATTTAAGAACAGGGGCAGCCGTGGCCTAGTGGTTAAGGATCTGGTCTGGTGACCTGAAGGTCGCCGGTTCGATCCCTGAGCAGGTCACGACTTAAGTGCCCTTGAGCAAGGCACCTAACCCACAATTGTAAGTCACTTTGGATAAAACCATCTGCTAAATGCCTCAAATGTAAGAACACAAAACATCAAGGCAACATGATATGTTAACATTTTTGTAGTCATTCGTACTGAGGTTCATTTATTTAACCAACTTAAATCTAACAGACTCAGCCAACGTTACCCTGACAGTAAAATATGTTTATAAAGGGCTGTGGTGGGCTTATCTGCACAGAGAATCAAACCCCACTCTGCTGTTTGGTTGTCAGTGGGTATAAGCTGGGGTGTAAGAAAATATGAATACACCTGATCACCTACTCTAATATGGTTTGTGACACACAGTACTGCTTTGAAATTAAGAGGTTACATGCGGTTGGTGGAAGATAGTGGTTCAGTTTGTGTTGTGTTTAAACCCCAGACCACTAGTTAGCACTGTTGTAATTGATCTTCATTAGACTCTTCCACTCCTATGTAAAAACAAGTAGTGCAAGGATGCACCGCTAACATTAGCATTAGCAAGCCGGTTTTAATTCTGGAAATTAGATTTTAAATACATGGTCATAGCAGAATATTATGACCACCCCAGGTTTGGTAGCAACATAGATGCAAAGTCAGATGGCAATCCCTGACAATTTCCTCATTATAGAGTTTCACTGGTTCACTTTGGTGCATTAATTGCTCTGCACCACTCAACAGAGTTGCCATACCATTCCCCTTTGGCATCAGTGGCCTGTGGGGCACCACTGTTATGCCGCTGGGAGGCACTCAACGTACCAGAAGTTCATTCTTGCTACACCTTCAGTATTGCACCTCAAGAACATCTCACCAAGAGGTTTCCAGGATGCTGCCACCCTTCACCTGTTACCATATTATCATGCCCTTTTGGATAAGTATTGCAATTTCACATGCAATATATCCATCCATCCATCCATCCATCCATTATCACACCCGTTTAATCTTTATCAGGGTCACGGTTAGTGTACCGTGTCGCCCACTCATATGCATTATAAATTGCAAAATTGCAAATATAATACCTGTATTATGGTATGTATTGTATTGCTAGGTTGTTACCAAATGCACAACCCAAACTGACAGTTGTTTCAATGGCAATGGTGCAAGTAGTGCAGTGAGTATAGTTTTACAGGTAGTAGTTTTACTTTATCACAATATACCAACCACCATCAAAAGGCAAGAGGACTAAAGCTTCCACACCAGTCTCTACATTTATGTAACAAATAATTTGACAATTTAGACTGTTAGATTCTTGTGCACATGCATCAGACCTCCTGGCAATGGCATAATGGGAACATTAACCTGTTATCTTCTCTTAATACTTATATTTAGATTGCAGCTGGTAGTTTGGGGCAGTCATGGCCTGGTGGGTATGGATCTAGTCTTGTGATCGGAAGGTCACCAGTTCGATACCCGGGCAGGTCATGACTTAAGAGCCATGACCAAGGCACCTAACCCCCAATTGCTTGGTGGGAGCCCTGGACAGGACTGACAACACATCGGGCATGTTCTCACAGCCTAGTGTGATCACTAGTGTGTGTTTCACTGCACAGATGGGTTAAATGTGGCGGTCAAATTCCGTTGTGTGCAAATCACATTAGCAAAAAGTTGAATCTAATCTAATCTATAGTATCATGTGTAAAAACATACAGTTGTGTAGTGTAGTGTAGTGTATAACACTGCCCTCCATACAGTAGAGTGACATTTGATACCTCATCTGGACAAATAATAACCAATAGCTTTCCTCTGTAATATGATTGGACTGCAATTTGTGCTTGAAAAGAGTGTTACATATAATAATATCCTTATTTCAATGTTGGTTAAACTAATCAAGCTCAGTAAGGATGAAAGTAGCTATTGAAAAAACACAGTACTGATTTTAACTAATAGTTTGCATGTAAAGATTGATGGCAGACAGTGGTTCGGTTTGTGTTGTGTTAAAACACCTGACTAGTAGATAAATGGATTGTAATCTATCTTCCGCCATTAGACACTTCCACTCCAACGTAAGCAAGTCAATTAAAGGCACAGTGCTGACATTAGCATTACCAAACCCAGCTGACTAGTAATGTTAAAACCAATGATTAAAAAGTACAATACGCTTACAATATCACTATATATCACAATCTACTGAATAGGGTCCACCAAAATGTTTTATTTTCAAGGCCAATAGCAATACTTAATCAAGGACCATTTTTTTTTTATTTTCAAAGGCACAACTTTTACTCACAACTTACAGTAAATGAACACAGTTTAGCACATTATAATAAAGTACTTGGATAGTTGCAAAAACACTGAAAAGCATGTTCAGTTGGATTTTAATGACATTTCTACCAATCAAATAGTGCTATTGGGTCAGATATAAAAAGTGTGTTTTATTGTGTTTACATCATATTTGTGTAGAAATAAAATAAAATAAATGCAGTTGCAAAAATAATCAAAATAAATAAGTAAATAAATAAAAATAAAAATTCTATATTTTCAATTAACCACTAATATTAAAGAATAACCTTTGATATATAAAGTATCGCCATGTTTTTGCTGATACACAGCCCTCATTCTCTCCAGTTTCTTTTTTACAGTGCAGCATTTTGTAAAACCTTTTATGCAGATGAACAGTCTAATGTATCACAGGCCTGAAAACACAAAACACACTGACATGCCAATCACAATAGCTTTACGTAATTAACCTCATGCAGGAGAAAACAGCTCCGTGTTTAAAGGGTATCTCTGAAAAAAAGAAGCCTCATTGAGCGTGTAATGGCAAATGGCTTTCACTAATAGCAGAGTGGCCAAGAACAGCAAATTATGAAATTATGTCTGCACTTTTGAGCCCAACCAGATATTACACTGACTCCCCAGGGCTAATTTGCATGAAATTAGCTTTTGTGGGCATCAATTATCCCCCTGCTATGGTTTCATGTTAAAAAATAAGGTGCACAGGAAGAAATATAGGGAAATACTGCTGACAGAGGAGGTTTACTGTTACAGATATTTGAGGTTTGGCCTTCTTGGCGTGTATGAAAAAAATGCAATGAACTGTTTTATGAGGGTTTTATATTTAGGACTATTTGAATATTTGAGTTATGGGTTCTTGACTCAGGGGATTAAGAAGTTGTTGGATTGGATAATTCAGTGGTGGAGAATATATAAATGCCTATTCAGAAATGGTCAACTGTAGTGAAACTTACTGACTTCTTTACAGAGCTGGTGATAGGAACTAAAGGATGCACTGTCTACAACACATATATAGCCATTTTATTTACTATCCAAATCCATCAGCGAACCTACAAATGTCTTCTGAGTTTATATGTAATGTTGATAATGATAAATTATTGGTAAATCTGGTGATCATTTTTGGACATATGCCAATAATACAGCACCTGTCCAGTCAAAGTTATTTTTTTCCTACATTATAAATTAATACTGACATCATCCAGACTATGAAGGAAAACAAAAGAAATAATGTAGAAAACTTAAAAATGTTAAATAAACCAAAATATATTTTACATTTTTCAAAGTAGACACACAACTGATGTCTCAAACACATCACAAGAAATGCAAGTCATGAACTCTTGACAAGGCACAGCTTTTAAATGAAAGCCATTCCAAGTGGCTACCTCATAAAGCTGACTGAGAAAATGCCAAGAAAGCTGTCATCTAAGCAAGAGGTGCCTACTTTTATAAATCTAAAACTATAAAACATATTCTGGTTTAAGACTTTTTTGTTCATTAGATAATTCCATATGTATTTCTTCATAGTTTGGATGACTTTACAGTACAGATAATTTTTAAATAATTAAAAACCACTGAATGCCCAGAAGGTGTGTCCAATATACAGACTGGTACTGTATATTTTGTGCCAAAATCTCATCTGAAGTACAATACCAAAAGTATTCAAACGTTTCAGTTTGGCAATCAATTCTACATATTAACTTTCAATAATTTCAATACTTTTAAATAATGCACCAATTCAGTACTTTATTTATTTATCACTGTGACAGCTGAAGAGTTATGTTTTTGATTACACACAGTAAATATGTCAGTGTTAAATCAACACTATTAGAGTTAAATTAACACTAAGGGTGTCAAAATGTAACACTTTCAGTGTTAATTTAACTCTAATAGTGCTGATTTAACACTAGCAGATTTACTGTGCAGAGAGTACATTAAAACACATACATGTCAGTTAACTTGTAAAAATGTGGAAATATATCTCTGTTGTATCAAATTAATATTTGCTATTGAAGACAAGGATGTTTTTCGTTGACAGCCAGAGAATTTATCTGGAATTGAGGATTGTGATCCTTAGTATCATTCTTGAAATAAAAAACTGGTATCATGACAACTCAAATCTCATTACCTTTGTAAAAAAAAGTCTCAAGGCATCACACAGTATTCATCATCTTTTCAAATAATACTTTTCTATGAGATAAAATCATTAAAACTCTACAGACATCTGGTTCCTGTCAACACCACTGTGGGCAATTCTGACTCCAGTATGGAGTATTTAACATAGTGCTGGGCGATAAAACGATATAAATTTTTTTCACAGTAATTTTTCCCTCGATGACAATGATAAGCCGGGAAAATAGAATTCGATAAGCATTAACGTTCGTTTCCATTTCACATCTAAGCAGCTTGACAGTGAGTTCAGAAGTCTAATACTGCTGCTTGTTAGCTCCTCCTTACCAGTACGACCAAAATGCACTGTTGTGTTTAAGACAAGCATGTGATTGGGGGAGAGCGTAGTGGGGCCTGTTGCTGTGTGCTCATCTGTTTGTGTGAGAAGGAGAAGGAGGGGAGCTCGCTGTGTGTGTGTGTGTGTGTGTGTGTGTGTGTGTGTGTGTGTGTGTGTGTGTGTCAGCCCGAGTGCTAGCATTAGCCTGTTCGCTTGGCTCTCTAGCCTGTTGTTATTTTGGAGTGGCTGCGGCCGAAAGCAATCATTGTAAGTTTCAACAATAAAGCAACGACTGTAAACATCTTTGTCGTCCATCCTTTCAACACGTCCAGACGGATGCTACAATATTATGTTCTGGCAATAAACAATTTAATATTTTAAATAGTAACATTTCATGTATTTAGCTTGATGTTTTTAAAAAGATATTGTTTAAAACTATGACAGTGTTAGAAAATTTAATATTGTGATAATTATCGAGATTGATCAATATAGAAAAAATTATCATGATAAAATTTTTGGCCATATCGCCCAGCTCTAACTTAACATCAAATCACCTTTTTTTGTACATCTTAATCATTACGTTTCTGCTACTCTAATGTAGCACTATCACACTATAACATACTAAGATGTTACATTTAAATTAAAGTTAATTTATCATCTTAGTTTAATCTCATTTTAATCACACTGCACACCAAGCTTAAAAACTGTATTTTGTTCTATCAGGGCATCAGGTATGTGGTTTGAATGACAATAAAGCTGAGTCTGAAATTTGGCAGAAAATTTTAAAAACTGGTGGAGTTTCCCTTTCAAACTTTGGCAGGCCTATAGACTCAAAGAAATAAAGTTTTTATAGTTTAACGCTCCAACATTCCTTCCTGCTTCATTGGCATTTCTGGAATTGCTGTATGAGGTTCATCACCAGTGAGACTTTCTTAACAAGTCCTTTCAAACGGGGGGTTTAGACAGATGTACAGTAAATGAGTGTTTAATGAAAAGCTCCAAAGCCTTGCTGCTTTTTTATAAGCCAGCAATGACTGTAAAAGTTAGTGTTTACATCAGCCTAAAAAACACATAATTTCCTCAGCTATAAAGCAGTCGTCTCAAACAGTAAATCATGTCAAAGCGTAGTGTTCATAAACTGCTCAAGAGCTGCTCCATCACTGCAGATTCATCCCGCAGGCTAGTGTTCAGAACATAAACAAGCCTTCATTACCAAATAAGGTTTAGGATTTAAGAGTTATGAATGGCTCTGTCACCACAGGAAGTTGTACAAAAACAAAGCAGAATTCAACTCCCACCAACTCCTTCTACTCCCACTTTAAGACAACAGTGCAGTGTCTGACCTGAGACCCCCGCAGAGGGCCTTTGAAAAATATTTACGCTGTCAGGGCCACTTTACCCATCAGAAAAGAGAATTCTACCCACTTTACAAAATTTCAAATTTTTCCATCCATCCATCCATCCATCCAGCATCACAATGTCTTCAACACAAATACAGTCACTTCATTTACTATCCAAAACAACCAGAAAGTCTTCTAAAGTACATCTGATATGTATCTATTTTGCCTTACAACAACCTACATATATGTCTCCACCACAAATAAAAAAAATTAAGCTGTGTCAATACATAAAGCAATGATTCAGACATCAGGCGGTAAATTCACTATTTTATGTAATGACTTTCTGTGCGGCAGCTTTTAGAGGCATTAAACCCTACAGACGTCTGGTTCATATTACCACCACTGTCAACACTTCTGATTCAGTCATTTTCTCTAGAATGAAGCGTTTTACATTAAACTATGCAGATTTTTTTTTACATCTGGAATGTAGACTTTCCTGCCTGTAACACAGGCGTCTTCCAAGAACCTTGAGATGGATCTGAAGCGGAGCAGAGTGTTATCCGAAAAGCCCTGTGGGATTACAGATGGGCATGTAGATAAGAGATAAAAATCAAAACATTAATTACCAAAATCTATTTTTCGCACAGTGAAATGCCCCCTGGCCCTGTTTTCTCTCAAAATGATCCAGCTCTGAAAAAATAAATAAATAAATAAATAAACAAACAAATAAATAAAGTATTAAACATGTAAAAAAGGCAATAGTTATATAAAGTCATGACAACTCAGAAAACCCATCTTTTACTGCGTGCCTTTTTAATTATGCCACAATCACATCTTACCTCACTTACTCTATAGTAGCTGCTGTCTAGGTTTAAGTCTGTTACGTCAGTTCATTTATGATTTCAGTGCAACAAAACATGGCTGCCCCACTTATGATTTGCATGACAGAAGAGAAGTACAGTGATTCATTGTGGATGCAATTGGACTTCTGCAAATAAAATGTGGGCTGATACTGTAAGGAAGGTGAAAGTTTCTGGTGATGAGACCTGGATTCATCACTATGAGTCTGAGAGAAAACATCCTCAATCACAAACCAAAAATAAGTTCAAAAGTCACCATCAACTGGAAAAATGATGCTGACAGTTTTCTGGTCACCTGAAAGAAGCCATAAGAGGACGGAGAGTCATGTCTGATGAAGAGGTGAAGACAGTGGTGCATTTATGGCTCGCAGCTCAGCCAAAAACATTTTTAATGAGAGAAGCTTGTTGATAGATGGACAACGTGCATTGAAATGCAGGAGGATTATGTCCGAAAAGAATGGATATGTCTTTTCTGAAAACTGATTAAAACCAGAGTGATCATTTTTGACTCACCAGAAAAGGCTCTACTAGTGTTACAATGTTCAAACTGTAGCAATAGTGGAACCCTTTTAAGTGTTATGTAGAACCATTTGAAAGAACCATACAACACATTCTTCAAATATCTGAATAATCTGACCATGTAAACAAACCACTGAAAGGAATGATTCATCCAGAAAGCTTCTTTACTCAATTTCTCACTTCCAGCCAAGACATATTTGGAGTCCACATTTTGCTTCACAAGTTAAGAACTGGAGCACTGAGGCTGAGGTTGCAACAGTCACCTAAATAGCTCAGACATTTTTGTAAAAATACTTAACCAAAAGGTTCTCTGAAACCTCATCCAGATCTTATCTAAAGTCTCTAAGAGTAGTTGATGTGGTTCAGGACACAGTATGACTTACCATGAGTTACATAAATGAACTGAATTGTGTGCTGTCTGTCATGGCTGAATGCAGAAATGTAGAGCGGGATGTGGTTTGGGACTTAGTGCTGGGCGATAAAACGATATCAATTTTTTTCACGATGACAAGCCGGGACAATAGAATTCGATAAGCAATAACGTTCGTTTCCATTTCGCTTCTAAGCAGCTTGACAGTGAGCTCTGACGTGTTGCTTGATAGCTCCTCCTCACCAGCGCCGCCAAAATGCACTGTTGTGTTTAGACAAGCATGTGATTGGCCGGACGAGAGAGCGCGAGGTCACTGTGTGCTTGTCTGTTTGTGAGAAGTAGTGATGGGAAGTTCGGCTCTCTTAGGAGAGTCGGCTCTTTATGCTCGGCTCCCAAACAAGAGCTGGTTCTTTAGGCTCCCAAATGGCTCTTTGCTTGTAATAATTTGTAGCCTCATATTTAAATCTAAATAAGCAAAAATAAATAGTTTGAGTGCTGAGAAGCCCTTTTGCCTTCAGTCTTTTTATGATAAACTTTATAATTGCTTCATTTAGTTTTTTAAAATTCATTTTGTCCTGTTAAAAAAAAACATTCTTACTTTTATTTATCATTTTTAAATAAACTTTTAATGGAACTCAGGAAAAACACACACACACACACACACACACACACACACACACACACACACACACACACACACAGCAAACAAATCTACAATATCAACAGCAGAACCAAACTCTTAATGTTGAAACACTACATAAAGCTTTAGTGCAGACTGGCATTCAAGAAAATCAGACACCTCAGTTTTGATGGACTGATGCAATTCCTTCTGCCTGTTCTGCCCCTTTCCTCAGATTTGTTAGCAGAGCTAATGAGAAATTGGGAGCCGGCTCTCATTCAATGGGAGTCGGCTCTTCTGATTCACAACTAAGCATCAGAGCCTGCTCTTTTGCGAACGACATCACTAGTGAGAAGGAGAAGGAGGAGGGCTTGCTGTGTGTGTGTGTGTGTGTGTGTGTCAGCCGGAGTGCTAGCTAGCATTAGCATATTAGCTTGGTACTCTAGCCTGTTATTTTGGAGTGGCTGCAGCCGACAGCAATCATAAGTTTTAACAATAAAGCGACGACAGTAAACGTCTTTCTCGTCCATCCTTTCAGCGTGTCCAGCCGGATGCTACAATATTATGTTCTGACAATAAACATTTTAATATCTTAAATAGTAACATTTCATGTTTCTATTTCAATATAGAAAAAATTTATTGTGATAAAAAATTTTGGCCATATCGCCCAGCTCTAGTTTGGGTGATGAATTTTTACAGAAATTAGCAGGCTATTTGGGTGACTATTGAATTCATAAGCAACATTAGTCTGATGGGTGCAGTTGTAAAATAAATAGACTCTAAACATGTCTTGGCTGATCGACTACATCTGAGGTAAGTCGCCTTTATTAAATATAGCTTTTTTTTAAAGAATGCATTGCTTTGATATAGAAAAGCTATATTTATATAGAAGAGTGTGACTTGTTCCAGTCCACAGTTCTTCACAACTTTATGCAGAAATCAGCACACACTCGCACACACTCTTCACATTCTGTCTGAGTGTCTGGTCAGCACAAAGACGCTCTAACACACTCTAACCACATTCCACTTTCCTTTTCTCAAGCCTGTGTGTGTGTGTGTGCGTGTGTGTGTGTGTGTGTTGGCATATTTACATGAGTTTACAGATCCAAATCCTCAACATAAACACATCTCAGAGCAGAACATCTACTGAGAAGCAGCAGCAGACAGAGAGCCAACAGTGCTGTATAGAGGGCTATTGAACTATCCGGTAATTGCAAAGTTAATGAGATTTGTTTAATGCACAGTGCATGACACAGGAGGGAGGAAAACAGGGAATAACTAGAGTGACGGATTACGGAGACAGTTCGAATCAATAAGGCGCTGCGGAGGAAATGGCTTAGGCACAGTCTCTGGTATGTGCACTGGCGCTTCATGACTTTATATGGAGTCTCACTGGTTTTAGGACAGAAAGCAGAGCTGTGGAAGCAGCCTCAACAGAACTGATCCCTCATTCTTGGCCACAATGGATTATTGCAAAACTACAAAATGCCACAATGCACCTCAGTGATGAAAGTAGAATGTTTGGAACCTGACTTTTTCTTCATGCATCTCAATCAGATCTACACAAACACAACAAACTAGGACACAGTTACTGACAAAAGTAGGCTCAGTAAACAGAAGGACATGAATTGTGCACATTTATCTTTTATTAATGAGCGAAGAACATTCAATATATCACTTTTAGCAATCTTTCCTCATGAGAGGCTAAAAAAAGTGACTCCTGCATGAATAAATGTATAGCACACTTGCCTGTCATTTTATCTACTTCAGCTGTTTTATAATGTTTCATTCTTGTGGAACTACTTCTGGGGCACATTCCATTCAAGTATATTCAGTGCAGGATGTCTGTCTATGGTTTGTTTTTGGCTTTTTAGTGAGAAATGTCATTTGCTGCTCAGGCCACACGTTTCTTGGTAACTAATCTGTGAAGCACTGGGGCCTGTAGATGTTGCCGGGCCAAGTCACCCCTCTCTCCTTGGCCCTCCCCCCGGTGGGGGCAGACTCTAACAAAAAGCTCCTTTTTGGTGGCTAACAAAAGCAGAAATGCAACCCCAGCTGGACCACAGCTCGTTCCCACATCGGCCGCGAGCAAAGTGCTGAACAACAACAAAAAAAAAGCTCCACAGCAATGCTCTAGACACAAAATCAATATGCTTGCAGAACGCAACGTGTAATAGGGATCACAGAGTGGCGTGTTAGTGGGACGAGGTATGTTTTGCATGGGACATGATGTCTCAAATCTCTTTTCCCTGCCCTGATTTCCAACACAATGTGAAAGGAGTGAAGAAGTGCATTAACAATGCCAGTGCACTGCACAGTATTGAAAATGGACAACTTGGCAATACTGCTGCACTGAGATCAAGTGCACTAATGCATGATGAGAAGATTGTTTTGAAGTGGATCAATTATCTGATCAATTATCAAAGACAATGCTTAGTCAAGTCATCACCTCTATATACAAATGCCTTTAATGCAGTGGAGTCAGATTCATCTCTATGCACAAATTCCTTCTGTGCTAATGAATCAAACATTAAGTTCAAACAATTTGTTTTCATTTCAAGCTCGGCAGTCACAATGATTACTCAAGTCAGCTTTATAGATATTGCAGAGATGATGCAGGAAAGTTTGATTCAGTTAGGTAGACCAGTTTAATGGGAACAACTTGGATGGATGGATGGATGGATGTAGATAGATAGATAGATAGATAGATAGATAGATAGATAGATAGATAGATAGATAGATAGAGATGAGGATACACAGATAGAACTTTATTAATGCTGAAGGAAACTATAGAAATGCACACATTTCAGTGTGACACTGTGATGCAGCCATACTCAAGACTATATATATACAATTGTTTATATGCATATATATGTTAGCTTATATGTTTGCCTGGTGTGTGTGTGTGTGTGTGTGTACACTCACCCGTCTCAAGGGTGCTGCTGCACTGCCAGTTGCTGTGTTCGTTGGGTCTGGAGCATGACTCCCAA